>UELU01144976.1:0-29290 GCA_900490025.1 Megastigmus dorsalis
GTATATAATAATCATTTACAAAATGTGCCTTGTATTTTATTTTATTTTATTTTATTTTCTGTCACTTGCCGCTGTAGTTGTTTACACCGTGTGATATGTACATAGCAACCGACAAGCGTATTTAATACACAGGGTGTACAAATGCGGAAAATCTTGAACATAAAATTAGAACTTATAAATTAAATAACTTGAAAACTTATTGTTTACATTTTAGTAAAATAGAGTGTATTATACACACTCGCGATTGGAAGACGGCAAAGTAATATTTGCTTGATTATTTAGGCACTTTGTGTTTGACTGTTATTTCAGTATGTATTAACGAATATTTTCCGTAACATTTGCCCAATAACTTCAATACATTTTGTTTAATTCCTTCTTCAGTGTAATCTGCCGAGCTAAATTAAGTAATGTTTGCTTGCGATTTTTTTCTGTGTACACAGTCCGGATGCATGACGAAACACTCGCACTTCCAAAAGAACACACTTCCGTTATCCGAACAAACTATCGACAACAATCCGCCCTATCTCCGCGCAAAACATCGTATAAAATTTATACAAAGTACAAATCAAACGCACTTTTCCAGTATCGCATGCTTAAATCCTCTAATACACGGCCGCACACACACACACACACACACATACACACTCGAGTCAATTCTTATCGTGGCACTCGCAATCGCGGTTGACGGGAAGTTGAAACGGAAAAAAAGGGGGAGGGGAAATGAAAAATAAAGCGGCACACCTTATCCTCGCGGCGGTCAGTGCGAGACTGATGTCGCCGCGCTTCTATACAGAAAACAACTATATACGCGACCCACACGCCGCGCGCTTCCGTCATCGTTATATACTGACATTGGAGGCTTATATCCCCTGCCTTGTCGCGCGCGAGAAGAGCTGCAAAATTCTCGACCGGTCCTCGATTCGAAAACGATGAGCCGCCTTCGCTCGTGTCTGACGCATGTAAACCACGTAAGCCCGCGAATAAAAGTTGTGCAGGTAAAGTAGGCAATTCCGTGTGTCTGTGCGTGTGTGCGAAAACAGCGGCCGGTTTTGTTTGCGGTCACGCAACAGACTCTGGACGCGGCCTTCGACGCCCGGCTATGCGACGTTTTCTCGCGGACCCGCCAAATAATTGTGTCTCTCCGTGTCCGTCCGCCTCTGTGTAGGTATGGGTGTGTGTGTTTGTGTGTGTGTATCTGTTGTGTATAGGCTGACGCGACGGCGGCGGCAGCGGTGGGAATTGTGCTGGATTTTATTTTTGTCGTACGGGTGCGAATTGAGAGGCTGGTCTTTTCATGATGCGCGCCTCGACGATCTTGATGCTTTTCGCGCTGCATTGTTGGGCTCGAGCCTTTTTACGACCTGCAACTCCGTGATGCGCGATTGGATTATTGTATCAAGAGTTACTCAGAATGTATGCTGATACACCGAATAAATGTATAGCTGGTGTTGATTTTGATTTATGCGAGTGAGAGGTTATCACTTGGAAAAGTTTTTTTTTTCCAAAATTTAATCCACTCGATCTTATATGACTATATATGCGCGCGCAGCACTCAAATGAAACATGTAGAAATACTATATGGATTTCCAATAACTCGAAATCGCGCAAATAAAATAAATGCAACCATCACGGTTGTTTTTCGCAAAAGTAGAGAGATGCTTGATAAATGAAAAAAAAGTTCCCTTTCATGGATTTCAATTTGTCTTCCGATTCATTCGATCCCGACGCGAATAAAATCAAACTTTGATTAATACGAGTATTCGATCTCTCGAAAGTACGAATATAAATATCACTTCTATTTTTTAAATAGGTAAATATATTTGATAAAGAGATTTCCTCTAAAATACTTATATACACAGTTTAAATATAAAAGTGTTCACGCGTATAATTAAATTTCAGAGAATGACTTCGAATAAAAGTTAGTCGAGCCTTGTAAACAAATTTCATAAGTATATATGTATATAAAGAGTGAAATTGTTCGCGCTCTACTTTCGAGCTAAGGTAAACGTACTAGAAATGGCCCACTTGACCTTAGACTTTAAGCGGCTGCCAAAATTCCCTCACTTTCCTCAATGTAAACTTCTTGTATGACTAATTTGGAGCACAAATACAAATTGACCATTCTGCAGGTATACACTTATAACATAAAATATCAGCGTGCAAAGTAAAATCAGCGTAAAACTCGATCTGAATATCCAACAAAAAGCATATATACAAGGACAAACTTCGCACTTCCTCGGAAAAGAAAGGCCGTAAAAGTGCGCAAACAAGAAAAAAAAAGCTCCAGCTCCGATCGACCTGCGCGTACCAATCGAATCACATCGGCCGTGCACAGCTGCAGCTCCGCGACGTCAACACAGTTATACACTCCGCCGCAGCATATGCATGTACTCCCGCGGCGGCCGGCGACGCGCTGGCATCTCCTCTTAAACCCTTAAATATAGATACTGTACAGCTGTCGCTCGAATATGAACCTGTCGTCGTTGATGCTCGCAGGTGAACGACATAAATCGCCGCGAAGCCGAGCTTACGTATGCAGGGTTATGATATCGGGATACAGCGAGTGTGAGTATAGGCGTAGGAAGAAGCGAAAAGAGGAGAGATGCCGTTGAATTATGGAGGGCACGTGACATGGAGAAAATGGTATACTTTTAGCTGCGCGCCTCCTGCAGATGTTCTATGTGTATATATATGTATATGTATCGACTTGTCTAATTGTTAACCAGACTCGAGCTAAATTTTCCGTATTTAATATCGATTTCTGTTGCGAGAAGCTTCGCTCGTTTCGCCGTTTATTTTTGCTGATGCAAGGGGAGAATGGGAAAGGGAGAGAGAGGGAGAGTTTTTTCCAACGTGTTTCGAGTTCAATTATACGCAACTGCGCTACCTGTTTTAGTATATGTGGATGGGGGAAATAGTGGCTTACTTTGTTCGGTATTAATTGGACCTGTCTTTTCTAGTTAATCATGATTCTATATCGACTTCGGTTTGTTTAGCGGTATAAATATTCGATTAGGTGCACGTCAAATGATTTTCTTTTTAACAAAAGCTGGATTTCTTATCGTTTATTCATTTATTATTTTATGCGTAAATATATATTAGGTATATATAAAAATGATGAAACTACTTGCTATAATATTGCTTGTATAATTTGTACTGCAATTGTAAAATGTGAGGTGAAGGGACTGGACACGAGTTATTGAACTTGTGCAAAAATATATCTAAGGTCCGTAGCGCAAGAAAAGAACAGGAAACACGGGCTAAAAAATGTTATTGAAGTATACGAACCATAAAAAAAGAAGGGAACGATATATGTGTGCGTTCAATTTCAAAGGGGCTGCGCGATAACTTTTATCTTTCTCTACCTATCGCGCACTTTGCGCCCGTGTGTTTCTTTTTATCTCGACTCTCGCACGTTCTTTGGATTTTTCCGCTGTGTGTTTTACTTTTCATTCACTCGCTCCGGCCAACTTTCGTCTACTTCTCCGAACTACAATATTTAAAAACTTCCAGAACTCGCTCGTTCTTTCCTAACAACAATTTTAACAATTCTTTTTTTCTGTAAATTTGATTAAACCAGATCGATTGAAGACTAATATAGACTTTAAATTTGAATCTTAAATTTATAATTAAATAATTGTCCAGTAATAAAGTAGCCACGAAGAACGGCAATAATTTTTTTTAGTGGGAATTTTTTAACACCGGTACATGTATATGGTAAATTTCAATACACTTAACGTAAGTAAACAAAATCTTATTAAAAAACTTTTCTTTGTTGAAAGCTTATCTTATCTATGGGCATGCCAACTGCAGTTTCATAAAAATTAAATTTTCATTTTTAAAATTATTCTCTTTTACTATATATCAGAAATAAATTTGTGCTTGTAAACTATCAAAGATAGGTGCATTAAATTTACGATTCTTCTTTAAATCCTAGAAGCATATAAATCCTTTGGGAAAGATAAGAACATTTTTTTGCCTGTACCTCCAATAGTAGATTAAAAGAGAGTCAGATATATTTATAGCTATGCGCTCTCTGCTGAAAATAATGTATATCCGACATTACAAAATCCAGCAAAAAAAGCGGTAAATTGTTAAGAAGAGTATTTTCTTCGACAAATAACACTTTACTCGAAAGTAATAATTAAAAATCCATAGGATAAGTCAAGTGGCTCAAAGTCAATCGTTAAAAGTGCAACCTTACTTATACCATCCTCCAATATCCTCTTTCTCTCATCATAATTATATAGAATCAGGATGGAGCAGAAAGTTCTCTCTCTCCTCCCCTTCCAATTTCTTATTGTACATTATCTCAGAAGCTCGCTCCGCTCACCCTCCCTTCCACCAATCTCATTTACCCTCTGTCCGACTCTTTATAGGCATTTTCCTCCGCTTCTCTCGACTTCTGGAGCTTCGAGATATCGTTATCGCATTGCCCCACTATGTTCCGGCGGCAAAATTTTCATTCCCGAGGCTTTCACGGGGGGACGACGCTACAGCCTATCAAACCCTTGTACAGGAAGTACTAGAAAATCGATCTGAACGCCCTATGGAGGTGGCGAGTATATGTCATGGTTCCACATACATGTCCGCATCGCCATTTTGTTTCTTGCGTGGTCGCCTCGTGTACAGGTATGTGGCACCAGCTGTGAAAGTGATGCGTCGCGGTATTGTTTTTTTTAGGGGAAATTGCGCAAGCTTGTTCCACGCGAGCGATGTAAAACGTAAAAGTTTGCCGCTTTTTATTTTGTTTTTTTGGTCAAGCGATCGTGGGATTTTTATATGCTCGTTGCAGCCGCCGTAAATCACGAAACATTGGTGTGGCTTTATGTATGCTTCGAGCCAGTTATTCTACACTGTGCCAAAAATTGAAGAAATGGAAAAATTTCGATTTCCTTATATAAATGATATAAACCGACTCTACAACTGTTTTACTGCTTTTAACGTTTCCAGGGTTACATTATTTCATGTGCTATTGTTTCAAATAAACTGTATATTACTTTTTATATCTTACGTATATATGAAGGATATTCCAGCTCTGATTTCTCTTATAACGCGTAAAAGAGTGTTTCAATGAAATATTTAATGGATATAACGCAGTTTATTATGTGAATTACTTTGAATTAAGTTCAAAGGCATTTTTTAGCATTCTATTCGTACGCGGCAAATCTATTCATTCACTTATAGTATCCTAAAGAATCGCGAACAAAAGTTACTATGTAGACGGCACAAGGAACGGAAATGCAATTACAGGAAGCAGGGTATAGCTACTGGCTCGAACGCCCGACAAGGATAAAAAAAAAACGAGATTAAATATTCAGTCGCCGGATAATGTATCAAAGAGACGATCAAGCAGTGCACAGGGAAATGCATATATCGATCAATGCGTGTCTTCGGTCCATTTTCCAATTAGCATTCGGAGCGCGCCGACGCGACGCCCAAGGGTTTTTACACACCCTATATCTATATGCATTAGTATATACGTATGTATACGTATAAACAACTGTACAGACGCGATAGTAGCACACACGTGTAGCAGGAACGTCAAGCACTGGTGGTATATATCTATATACGAGGGGAGACTAGTCGGCGACGCGCAGTGTGTGCCAGAAACTTTTTCTTCGGCAGCGACGTCGGCAACTTGGGAAGCAGCGCCAAGGCTAGAAGGTCAAAGGGAATAATAAGGCTGCAGCCTGTTTGTGTAAGTGTACGTGTGTGCGTGTGCGTATGTGTGCGATCGTCCAGAGAGGCTTTAGTGGAACACACACGCACACGGGACTGATCTACTGGGGTGGAAAGCGTTCCAAGTGTATATAAGGGTGGAAGGAGAGAGAGAGAGAGAGATGAAGAAACAGAAAGAGGCGCCAGGTTTTCTGAATGAGCGTCGAATGAACGGAAATCGAGAGGCACGCATATACACAGACTGCACGCTCGCGTGTGTTCGATGGCATTTTTCTAGCTTCCCCCAGCTCTCGCCTCGACTCTTTCAATTTCCGACTTTCATGGGGAAATCTCGTGGTATTGTTCCAGACTTTCTGACGGATACTTGGCTCAACTTATTTTCCCAGCCCTGGATGCAGGAGTTTGCTCGCTACTGATGGATAAACCGAAATTAATGTTATGATTTGCAGAGGAGGAAAACTTTGCCGTATTTAGTTGTCGAATGCTGAATTAGTCTGAGATACTTATTGTTTACTTTTTCTCTCTCCTTCAAATTAATTGTTTGTAATTTTTGTGACGATTACTGTGACTTGTATAATTATACAAAGATTTCCCTCGGTGAGAGCAAAAATCGTCGAATTAGGAATAAGTGATTGAAGAACAAATATATATTTTCTATTAAAACGTTGTATTTCTTAATTTTTTTTTATTTTTTTTTAACAGTTTGATTACTAAATAAGTTATTTACAAACAATAAAATTATATGAAACAATATAAAGTAATTAATAAGCGCGTTATCTATTTGTTCGTATTCAGTGAAATAAGTCGGGTACGGTAAGACATCGTATGAAATGCAGCAGTGTATTAAATACGACGATATTTAATCAAGTATTCTATAACATTTTATTAAGTTAGTAATAGGATTAATTTATAATTTGAATGAGGATACAAATATTTAGAAGTACATGTATAAAATTGATGAAACTTAGATTGGAAAATATTTAATAGATAATTAAAGTAAAAAACTTATTTAGTAGAAACGTAATTATTCGTGGGAATATTATTTGCCAATAAATTGGCATCCACTTATTAAAATTATAAACTGATTTTATGTACGTTCATCCAGTCAATATATGATATTGCAGATACTACAGAACAAGAAGTTACTTATTGGAATCATGCTGTACTCAGTGTGAAGTGCTCGATATATTTTGCAAAAGTCGTTCACATTTTACGACCTCTTATTCTTTTAGCAATAAATCGATCATGTAACGTCATGTGAAGCCTCGAGCACAAAAGGAACGCTACTCCAATATTAAAGATAAAGCCCTTTAAAAGTAATATAAGTAATATAAGTTCACGATATCCATCGCAATATTTCATCGTTGTTTCGATAAAGGCAGACAGCGAGAGAGACACATTTCGAAGCAATAATCTCATCATCGTGGTCTCTTAACGCAAAATGTTCTCTATGCCATCAGCTTCGAGCGCAACTCTAAAGAGCACCGCAAGCGAGAAAAGAAAAGAATTTTTAGAGCTGAAAATAGAGCAGTGCTATAGGTTATGCGGCAAAAAGTCAGACTCCCATTAGGAGTGAAAAATTTCATCCTCATCTTTTACCTTCGGAAGCATCAATTTACTCAGACATATTATTAGTAGTAAAATTCAAATCTATAAAATAAGGGAACTTTAATCTTCTGTAAAAAGGATGGGATAAGAATGAACACGGTAAACTGTTTTTGCTGATGCCTACAGGACTTTCTGTTTAATAGAGAATTTTACGAGAAATGGACTTACGGAATGACGTGGGTTCTACATGCGACGTTGGAAGAAAAAAAGTTGGATGTGTAGAAAGAGAGTGGGTCGACCCGGTGACGAATAATAATAAAATTAATATTAAGTGCTAAACTGCGTACAGGAAGGAAAAGAAAAAGAAATGAGTGACGAGAGAATGATAAACAATGACGAGACTTTTACGTACAAAAAGAGGACGGGATAAGAGCACTTTTTCTTATCTAAGAAAACCTGAAAAGTAGAAAATGAAAATGGGACAAGAGACGAAGAGTTTAGGATCTTATTTGTAAGAGTGAATAACAAAGAGGAGCGTAGAATAATGCATAGCAGTGAAAGCGAGTAGAAAAATGAATAAAAAAAAGAAATGTCATCATTCAGAATGGATAATCAAATCAAATAATGTAAAAAAGCCAAGCCAAGTTAAATTCAAAGAGAAAATGAAGGACGACAAAACAAACAAAAAATTAAACGAGAGAAATATAGTAAAAACGGGTGCAAAATATTATTTCAAAATGAAAATTTTTCTTAAGTTTTCCATTTGTTTTATCTATATTTGCACATTGAAACATGTAACAATATTAATAATTGAGAAATGAACAACTTAGGTACCTATATTATTTCCGTTTACTAGTAACGAATTGCACATGAAATACATGACAAAGATATTTTTACACGACTATAACATCTTAAATAATTCAATGATAAAGAATAAGCATGCATGTTTTCTTTATAAACAGCATAGGACTAAAAATGTAAAATACATTCTCAATTATTAACAATATGTCACCCACGTACGAACACAAGAATTAATAATAACTTTTCAGCATTCAACTATTCTAGTCACGAAACCTCGTAATTGATAACTACAGCTGTGTACAAAAGAGATTTCTTCCTAACTATTTTTCAATTTACTTTACGTACAAATACTAATTATTGTACGTGCTCGTGTGATAAATTCACTACAACTACAGATTATGATGCGTTCATCTACAATTTACGGGTTAGTAACAAATACTTCATTCATGTTTTGAATAATTTATGCATTTCACTATTTAATAAAGCGTTTTAGCTTGGTGTAGTTTCGTGGTTACAACTTAACTTGTGGTGCGCCCACTTTAAATATTTAAAATAAGTTTAAAAGTGACTAAATTCAAAGATAGAGTACGTTAAGCGTTTAGGAAATTTGAGCATAACTCAAAGTTCGTTTTCTTAACAATTAAACTTGTTTCATTGCGTTTCAGCAAAACGACCTATGAAATCGAAGCACGTTTGTAAATAATTCTGCGTGCTATTACACATCTCTATGGAAATTTTGATCCCATCATCAAGCAGTTCAGTGCAATCAAGATCGGATGAATATCATAACGTATGGTAATGTGATCTTGTACGATCACATCGATTGCTGGCCAAACGTACAGTACAATTCCAGTTCGCTATGATATGTCAGTCGGAAGGGATTACGAGATCGCAAACAAGGCTGTACATCATCTTGGTCATAGATCCTAATCGGACCTACATTTCTGATCTTTTAATTATTATTAAAAGAACACCAACTGATTACATTTATATATTTTACTTTAAAACAGAAATTAAACACAATTTTTTATTTCGTTTCTCCTTAGATATAATAATTTATGCTAACTTGAGTTATAACAATCTTTAAAATATTACACCAGACAATCCTAATTTAAGCATCTGATATTGTCATGGGGGTTACCCATGAAATATTTCGTAGTAGTGGATTTAGCTAGGCGTAAATATTAAAGCTCATTATGGAAGGATGCCAAGGCATGTAGAGTCAAAGTTAATGTAAGTTACTGTAAAAATATGTACTCTTATCTCATGAATAATTCCCAATTAATTACCACTGAATATTATGGCTTAAGTTTGACGAACATTATAGAAAAATTTCTATATAAGGTTCAATAACTCATTCATAATTTCAGAGCAACATTCCAAGAACAGAGTGTGCAAGTTTGCAGAACCGAATATGAATATTCTACAGCTGTTTGAAGCAACCCGACATTTTGTTCATATTTAATCAACATTCAAACCATATATTCAATGCAATCTCACATACCGCTGAATTTCAGCAGCTTCATATCATCATTTCCTAAGATTTGATATAGCAATCATTAAATTCAAACTAGTCATGAATTATTAATATTATGTTAATGTATATATATATATATGAACAATATATCTAATAACGATTGAAGGTTATTTTGAAATACTTTAATTATACTAGGGGCCGTCCTGTACATTTTAACGATAAATCGCAATATGATTATACTGATCATTAAACGTTTGGCTGTACCAAAAGCATCGTGCAAGTACGGATCCTTGAATTTCTATGGGACACGGCACCATCGTTGACTCTCGAATTGCCAGCGTTGACCTTCTCTCAAGTATAGTAGAGCGCTGTTTGATCGCCACGAGGTGTCAATTAGTACCTCACTGCAATTGTTATCTAGAGTACGCGTAAGCACTAAATATTGTTTGAAGCTTCAATTAGGTATTAAATATTTATATTATCACTATTTTCCTTTTTCGAAGGGATATTCACGTATCTGGTAAACGACCTAGAATGAAAAAAAAACTCGTTATGAAGAATTGAAAAATAAGACTGAGCAAGTTAACTGCCGATTGATCCAGCCTTTTTCACACGGATAACACATCACTGACTATATTACCATAATTACACACACTTGAAACCGTCACCCTCGCGGACAGAAATAGACATCTCGAACGGAAACCCAATGCGAGACCGAGTCAGTAAGATAAATGTCCCCTCCTCTCAAGTGGGATATATATGAGACCGCAAACAAAAAAAGAAACGAAGGGTAGACAGACAAAGAGAGAACGGAAATTGGTGTGAAAGTAGCATCAGCAGGAGCCCATAGCTTATCCTCAAGGGTGCAGCTCATCCCCATTGAAATGAACCGCCTCGGCCGATGTTGATAGGGTTCAGGGCTTTACTACACTCTTTGTCGTTCTTCTTCTTCTTCTTCTTCTTCTTCTTCTTCTTCTTCTTCTTCTTCTTCTTCTTCTTCTACTTCTACTTCTTTCTCACCCACGTGTCCCCACGCACTCCTTTTAATCTGCCTCAAAAGCTTTTGCGTGTACCCGTGTGAACGATGCTCGTTTCGTCGAGGAAAAAGTGAGAGAAGAACATCGGCAGACTGATCATGGATAGGTAATGAAGCATTTACCAAAGTGGCAGAGCGAAAATTCGCTTGAAAAGAAAAGAACGCGAGCTGAGCACTGGTTTAAACTGATGTGTCGGTTGATGTAGCCGATTAGCCGTTTGATTACATCGGCTGCGCTTTTTTTAGCGTTTGCGCTCATTAACCGCGGCGGTGTTTTTTCTTCTTTTTTTTTTCGTTACGTTGTGTAAATTTATCGATGACTTTTTTTATAGTGGAGCTGTAATCGTGGTGTTGTGAATGGAAATTCTTCAATTAGATGCAAAGTTCAATGTGATGTTACGATGTCGCATTAATTATGCTGTACAATCTGATGATTATCGTCACAACTGCAGAATGTGAGAAAGAGTAGGTAAATTTTAAATTAATTGCATCCTCTGCGACTACGTATTACGCGAGGAATCCTTTGTTAGTTGAAACTACGAATCCATAGAATTTCGGCAAAAGGTCATGCTTACATTGTGATAACAGATATTGTTGACCGGTCCTCCAATGAAAATACCTACGTTCCTTCACTTGAAATAGAACAAGGCTCAATGTTACACTTTCCCAAGACCATCATTTGAAATGTTTACACTCCTTTCTATTATGTAAATTATATATAATTTTAGAGAAAAATTGCAATTCATAACCGAGCACAATTTTTCTCAAAAAATTTCACATCCATAATTTTAATTTGAATCTCAACTCTGAAGCACCTCGTCATAGTTCCCGTACACTGCACCATACACGTAGCAAACAAAACTCGCGCTACAGGCACAATAACATTGAATAGAGGCCATTCGAGTTTAAATTAGACCGTAATAAAGAAATATTTCCTCGAATGCTTGATAAGCTATTCAGCCGGAAAATCCATCCAACGCACAGTCCAACAAACGCTCAGCAGCAGGTTGCGGTATACATCGCACAATCAATCATATTGGAATAATCAAAGCGCGCGGCGTGTAAGGGGAAAAAAGCCCAATGGAGATCACGAAAGCTCGGGGGCTCTCGGTTGACGCTCATACATATATACACGTATATACCCGGCTCCCTTGTCTCGCACACCCCCGTTTATTGACTCGTCGCTTTATTATTTTCCGTCCGTGTGGAGATCGACTCGTGAGATTTTATTTATAGATTTTCTGCGATTATTTACTATATAACGAGTCAAGGCTACGTTGGCGCCGTTCACGCGAACGCTAATCGGCGAAGGTAACACGCCGCGTTATTGCAGGGAAGGGCGTCGCTGACTCTGCGCGCGGCCCTTTGTCCTCTCTCTCTCTCTCTCTCTCTCTCTCTCTCTCTTGCTCTCGTGGACGAATTGTGCGACTGTGTGCATACGCCCGTTTATTCAGCCGCTATGTAACATCTGATTTCGTCGTAGCTGATGACGTTGGATTTGCGGACATGCGATTATTTATTGCTCGAGTCTTTTCGAGTTGCACGACTGCTCGCGGGTGGGTCTGCCTTTGTGCTTTTCTTTGATAATTTATTGTGGGATTTTGCTACTTTTGGTTAACCTTTTTTCTTAATCACGATTTTGAAATGTCGTTTCGATGTGTTCAGGTATTTCGAAAATAATGGACTGCATTTCAACTGAGTCATGATATATGGAATTCGAACAAATTCATGCACTTAAGTAAATTGTGCAGCAAGTATTTGTTGCTGCTTCAAAAATTTTATCGCCAGTCGTATTTTAACAGACACTATATGTATTTTAATCGGCGCTTCATCCGATTATAAAATAAATGCAGATCTACACTTTGCGCGTTCTCTGCAAATTCCTTTCCGCACGGAACACTCGAAGCGAGCACCCCGAGCTCTTTCTCATTCTCCCTTTGTTTTTCCCTTCTCTCGTTCTCCCAGAGATTTGCATATATAATATTCAGCGAGCCGCTATACATGTACACAGCAAAGGAAATAAAAAGTTATAAAGTACACTCGTGAATAGCGGCGAGCGCGTGTGTATACCAATGAAAAAGAGGGAAGCGACTCGGGCCAGCTTGTAAAGGAGGGTGGGAGAAAAAAGAGAAGGGCACAGAGGTTGACGCGCGCTAAATTCACCGGCAGCGCGTATAATGTATAATTTCATTTTCATTAGCGCTCGCGTATAAACAGAAAAAAAAAAGAAAACTCCGCTCGCGAATTACCCGCGAAAAGTGTAATTTATTCAGTGCACAACTTATTCATTCGTGGCTTTTAGCTCGCTTTTAATACCCTCCGCGATGAGGGAAATTAAGCGACGGACTTGTGTGCATATAAGAATCAACTTGAGCGACACGGACTCGACGACATTGTTGTTCGTTTCTCGCTGAATTGTCTAAGGACAAACGAAGCCACTGGCTTTAATGAATGAGCTGATTTGAAGAAACGATAACCGCGAGACTCAATGTCTCGTGTGTATAATAGATTAAACGGACGCGCGGTTCATTTAGTGCGACCGGGTGTAAATTAAATCAATTGAAATTGCCCAGGCTGTTACTCGGAAAAAGCGGTTGCGGAAAAACAAAGCAGATCTTCCCCGTCTCGTAGGCATATTATGTCATCGTGGCTTTTTCTGCGGATCTACTTGAGCGCGATGAAGCAAAGCATTGTGAAGTACGATTGATGCGGATCTCGAAGGAGCTTATGTCGGTTGACAAAGCTTCGCTTGTCAGATTTCACATTCGAACGATTTCGATCAGCGCGCGTTATGTTAACGCAGTTTCATAATACACGAACAATTTATGTAATTTACATTGTTCCGCGTATAAGAGTCCTGATGTATTTGTTCGATGTGGCCTTATAGCGATTGGTCTAGTTTTACTCCGTTCTAAAGGAGGATCCCGACTCTGGCCGCTATTGATATTACGAGGGAGAACTGCGAGACCTGTACATCATCAATTAGTGTACATAAAGACGTTTAATTTAACAAAAAAATTTAGCCCCCTTACATGGCCGGGAAATGATTTAAAAGAAAGCTGAAAAAAGTTTTCCCTTTACTTAATACATGAAAGTGGAAACAGACGAGTACAGTAAGGCCGGATTTTCAATCAATTCTGTTTTAGCTTTCCCACCGTAATACGAGAGCTATTTTTTTCAAATTCAATATTATTGTTCTGCTCCAAGTGACGATGTTATGGTTTTGTACCTTTCCTCGAAATACTTGATTGCATTCTGATTTCGCCAAGGACCTCCTTTCCCCAATATTTACAACAAATAGTGCTACGGGCCTCGTCAGAGTACTAAATATATACGTTACACGAGCGATGCGATAAACGCCGCACCCATTGAACGTAAAGGCGTATAATCGCGTATATGCCAAAAAAGCCCGCGCGCGCGTAACCCACCGAAAAAACATCCGCCACGAATTAATTGTACATTCCACACGTGGCCGTCGCCCACCTATCAAATCTACGAAAAAAAAAAGTATCCAGGCGACGAATCGAAGCCATAGTCGCGCGTGGCACCCGACGTATAACATATATATGTATATAGAAAAAGAGCGATGCGCACGCACACGTCGTCCACGGCTAGTACATTTATATATATATATATATCTATGTACATACTTACACGTGAAAAATCGAAGAGCCAAGCTCCAGAAGTGCGAGTGTTTATGGAGCATTTAATGACGATGCGCGTGCGCGGCGACTCCATTGATAGGAGAGTCTGTCGTCGCTCGCTCAGCGCGCGCGCACACATCGAGATATGACGTCACAGGGCGGCGCGCGAGACAGAGAGAAATAAAAAAAGTGTGTGCGCGCCTCGTGATGATGGTGACGCGAGATGCCATCCGTGTGTGTACGCGTATATATATAGAGATGAGATAAGACGGATGGCGTTGTAAGATGCTGCGGCTATGCTTCACGAGGTGCGCGCGCGCGATCAATTGGCTATGCGAGCCATACCGCGAGTGGGGCGCTTTTCCTTGCGAGGCAATCTGTGCAGGCCCTCTGAATATTCGTGAATCACGGCGAACCTTTTCACTCGGGCGTGTTGCACTGTTGCGGCTCCTTCTTGTACGAATGGATTGGATAAGGAAAAGCGGTAGAAGCGAGGATTATGTACGGTGCAATTTTCGTTCCTCGTTTATGCAAAGTGCGCATATATCGTTGCCAAATCCCATTCTTTCGCTGTGAATCCAAGTGTGTAAAAGTGACACCTTCCGTCACAGATTTTACACACCAGGAAGTGCGTTAACTATATGCTTAATATGAATGATACGCATCCAAGTGTATACCATCTGTGACACGCTTGGATTTGTCGTGTTAGATATAGCGAATGTCTTTTATTAAGATTGAATGATTTCAATTTCCGTTTTTAAATAGAATCGGTGGACGCATAAAGTAAAAGACACGGGATTCTGCGTCCGATAGTGTAATATCGTAATCGGCCCGAAAATTAAAATACGAAATTGGTTTTGTGAGGAGAAACACGTCGCTACATACGTCATTCAATAGGTCACATCTTTTTACCTCTTCAATAAAATTTCACTTGATTAATTTCTGCGGTAAATTCTGAACAATTAAGTAATTATATATTGTGTGATTTCAAATCGTACAAAAAATATTCTACCCATAATAAAGGACATTGAGGGAAATGTTAAGATTCGCCGTAATAGCACTTTCCATGATGTATATATCAGTGCAACGAAGCTGCAGCCGAAGCTCGAAAGTGCCTGCAATTGCGTTATAAACACGAAAAGGCGAGCCTCGAGCGCGTTCAGCTCGTATAACCTAAGTGTATATATGGGGTAGGGGGGGGGGTAACTAACGTATAAGGTTATTTCTCTCTTTCTCTCGTTCTCTCTTTCTTCTTCTCCGTCTCTCCCTTTCCTACTCTCATTCGTATACCAGCCCATCAGAAATGAATTTCGAAGTACGCTTTTGAGCTCGCGGAAGACTCTCTTTTTTTCTTCGCCTTCTTCTCTTCGCAAAATTTAATTCTGCAGCTGACTTTTTACTTCTACTTTTCTACTTCGCCCTTTTCACCGCTTTAATTAACTTCGCTGCATAGTTAATAACTGGACTCAACGAATTTCTCGACTTTTGGTGTACTTAACTTTTATAGTGCCAGTAAGCTAAGCTCTAAAGGAGCAAAACATATGTACAATATGAATACTATGAGATTACTTTTAAAAAAACGAATGAAGACAATTACACAATTATTAAGCAATGCACGACTTTGCAGATTTAAAACACTCTAATTGCGAGCGACAATGAATAAAATTAATTATATAAATATAAAGCTAAATTATTTGGTTTGAATTAACGAATGCAATAATTAAAAGAACGATATTCATTTTACTCGCGACTCACTGTTCGTTGGGAAATAATTAAACATTATTTTAAAAGTTATTTCATATTTATGTTAATGAATCCCTGAGGCACTTTTCACAATGTTCACTCGTTAAAATTGCAACGCGCTACAGGACTCCACCATCCAAATTAATCAAATTAACAATTTTTTACATCAGTTATTACTGCACATTTAATCAAATTTCAGTCGGTAAGAAAATCCCAGCTCTCTCTCTCTCTCTCTCTCTCTCGTGTATTTTACCACCCCATGCATACGATAACGCACCAATGAATTATTAACAACGGAATTTGTCGTATTAGCGAAAGTGCAAATAACGCTTTCGAGCATCGATAATACGATATTCCCTCGTATGTTAAACACATGGATCTCCAACGGGAGCGAGAAACACAAGTCGGCTACTCTTTCGATATATATACAGGTGCGCGCGTATATATTATTCAGTCGAATTTCTCAGGAAAAGCTCGTGTGTTCCGCATGCATAGTATAGGCGCAGTTAAATAATCGACAGCGGTGGCGCTTGTGTGCGCGCAAACTCCCTGCATATAGCCAATTCGGTGCACACAAAGAGCAGCAGCTGCAATCGTCACTATACTCAGCACAAAGTGTGTAGCGCGCACATAGCTATCTCTCGATAATTAAGCGATTCCCTCTATCCACCTTTAACTGGCTAATAGCGTATGCATAATGAAGCGGCTGCAGCATCGCCGTACTTCTACTCCGAAATATCGTAATCTCCACGCTGGCAAATAGAGAAAGAGAGAGAGAGAGTTGCGGAGTCGCGGATCAATAAGGAGCTACTCGCGGCTCTGTGTGTGTGTGTGTGTTTGTGCGTTGAAGGGAAGCTATTGCACCCGTCTTATTCGATACAATTATACTACATACGCCGCGCGTCAACATCAGCTATGCGATCGATTTTTCTTACCCCGTGGATAACGGTAGCGGGATTCCGACGCTAATACGCAGATTCTGACTTGTGGTGAGAGCTGCTCGATGCGCATACTCGCGATGTAGTTATAGGTATAGCGAAACGCCTGTGCAACGCGATTTGACGCTATTAATTTCGTCAAAGCTGAACATATTCAATTTTCCACGATAGCTATACAGCGATATATATGTGGCAATGGTAATTGGGCGATACGATTTTGTTATATCACGTGCCGTTTAGTTACATTTTTCTTTGGCTAACGGAAGTTCAGTTATCATTGGATATAAGGTAAACGGACCCAGTGAATGGACACTTAAGAACATGTACTAGTGATTAAGACTGCACCCCCAGTGTCTGGACGATTTCCTTGCTTGTGATTGGTCGAACGCGTCCAGATACTAGTGCTGTCCATTCACTAGTCGTGTCTAGTCACTGGGTCATTTACCTTACATCGAGTATAAAAGGAATTGCTGTATGCCTTTGGATGGAAGACGTCATTGCAGACACTGTAAAGGCTGACGACGCTGTCCCTTTTTTACTGCACGCCGACTCGAATCAAATAAAGATTAAGCGAGGGATATTAAAAGAGCTTGATACTTTTGCTCGCGACTTCAAAGGGAGAAAGAATAAGGTAGCGCGGATCAAATTAAAATGTTTAAATTATACTATTAATTTCTTTTAATTCTAAATAATATGTGTAATATACGGATAAAGATTTTCGTCGTCAAATTCGCGTCCTTCGATGTATCTTTACGGTGCTAACTGCATTTGCAGCCTCGGCGGTGATCGTATAGAATTTTCACCTCACACGGATATTGAGAAGTACATCAAAGTCAATTATTGTCCTCTAACCAGAGCTATTAGGTTACTTTATAATTTATTAGCTCGAAGTTATATAAGCTTCTACTTTCGTACTTAAAAATGTTCATAAATTAAAACGTTCACTCCCCAATAAAATAACAAATAAAGATTTATCTCGCAATAAAAGCTCGAATCCGTTGCTCATCAAAAACTTATGTTTTAGAGAAGGAACCCGAGCAACATAAAAGCAGTGTTTTTAAGTCTATCCTGCAATCCGCCATGCAAAAGCGACCACGAGGTAAATCGCTTGGAAAATTTACGCAAAACAGAACGGAGCTCTTGTGGCAAAAAAAAGCGTGCTCATTTATTACACATACATACGCAGCCAAATCCATAAAAGTGACATATATATATCTCATACACCGCGCGGCGACCTTTCATTAACAATAGATAATCCGCCAACCGCCTCTCAACGTCGTATAGTCTCCATTCAGTATAAAAAGGTAAAAAAAAAAACACCAACGCCGGGTAACACGGAAGAGCAGAGCTCTATCCACGAGTATAGTAGCGCAGCTCGTACTCCATAATATACATGTATATATAAGAGGAGGATGGGAGGAGAGAGAGAGGAGTTGGTTAAGGGGCCGTAATCCTCGTTGGGATGCGTGGGCTGAACGACGACGACGAGGACGACTCGGATGCCTCTAGCGGCCGGTGCCCGCGGACGTCACCTGTTCACCCTCCTCCGCCCCTTGTGCTCCCGCGCTCGTGTGCGTGCGTTCGTGTGTGTGTGTGCGTTAGATGTACGAGTGGCGCGTGCACGGCTCTCCCTCGGCCTCTATCTCATTCATTCCCTTCGGGAGAGATTGCGCGCTTGGTCCCTCTCTCTCTCTCTCTCTCTCTCTCTGTCTCCCACTCTGCGGATACGCGGCGCGGTTCAAAAGACCTGCGGATTCTAAAATTCTGATTTACTCGCGCCGCGGACCTGATTTATGTACATCGCGCTACCGGCTCCATTGCTCTATAGGGAGTTTATGCGTCTGTGTGTGTGTGTAAGCGCCGCTTTTTCACGGGGATATTGTCATGGTAATTCGGTGAAGTCTTCTATTGTGCGCGCAAAATCGCGATGTCGAATTCGTGCACGCACCGACAATTTTCGCGTGTCCATGGGAATTATCTTGGTTTTTTTTGTGCCGCTGCTGCTGGGATGCCGATTGTTTGCACTCGCGGGTTAGCAGTCGAGTGTTATTTCGCCCAACTTTTAATTGACTTTATGAATTCTGTTATGAATTGTTATTTGCTGTATATTTCATGAAAGTTGTCGAAACTTTTTAAGGTGTATATACAGCTTGATTTAGTTGATAAACTTGGATTACGGATATGGAGATAAGCTCCAATAAAAAAATGGAAAAAATATACTTGTTATACAGTAGGATTATGACAAGGTAAGGGAAGATGCATCGAAAGAAATTTTCATCAGTTTAAAACCAATTTGTTCGTGAATCGATAAAGTGCAAAATATACATTTTTTCATTTCTATTTATGCATCACGATAAATTTAACTCTGAAATCTACGATCATTCTTGCGAAACCGGAGCTGTCGAGGGGACGTTACGTATTAGATATACGTTTCAATTATAACTGCAGATGTTTGAACAATTAAAAAATTAATATCTCCGGTTAAAGCATGAAAGTAAAAAAAATATTCCTCTTTAATATTAATAAACTCATCGCTCAACGATAATTTGGAATTACGGTACCACAATGAAAATGTTCGATAATAGCGAAACCATTTCTCCGGAAGGGTGGGAAATTGCTTCGATAAGTGAAAAATGGTTCGATAACACGCGCAAGTAATTTCAAGCTTGTTGAGATTGGCAGTCTATTTGGGCTGCCTCTCTTGTACGTGTATTGTTCTTCAAAAAGACAGCACATATAGTATCAGTTTAGAGGAAGGTAAGGGCTCGGACAGCCAAAAGAATGAGGAATGAGGGAATAAGAAAATAGCATTGGTTTCTATATCTGTATATATGAAAAATAAAAAGTTATTCCTCCATATTCCTGTTATTTCTTATGTATATAGATATAGTAACCAATGTTATTTTATTATTCTTTATTCCGCATTCTTTTGGCTGTCCCAGCCCTAAGAATTATCGTTCTGCTACACTGTCTCGTGCCACTGTATAGATTACAATATATTTAACTATACATCCTCGTGCGCTACCGAATCAAATCAGAATTGCTCGAACAATTCCATGACATCGACGTATAATCTCATTTGTATACAAAATCGACGATAGAGAACGTATGCAGAAATCATAAGTAGTAACATCCGACCACGATTGGACCCATTATAATTTTGATATTTCTCTCTCTCACGTACACACGGAGCATTTAAAGTATTTTCAGTCGAGTCGAAAAATGTCGAATCTATAAAAGCTTCCAGAAGCCCAGACCCAAAGTACAAAAGTATCCACATCGATTCGAGCTCAACTAACGCGCTAAAGCCGCCTCGCATGAAAATCGACGCCATCACAGCGAGAGCGAGCATCAGCGGGATCTCGAAAGTCATCCACCCGTCCTCGAGGCATAAGCATCAATTTTCGAGCCCCCCACACACGCACACACACACACACACACATATATACGCGAGAGAGTAAGTAACCGTCTACCCACGCTACCTTATAAATTTTCTCGTCTCTCCCTTCTTCAACGTACATATATACATCGCGTGGACATCTAAATCCGTTCCTTGCAGGCCACAGTCGGGAATCCCACGCACGGCAGCAATTCTTAGGTGTGCCACGTGGCGTAACTCGCTCGCATCGCGTCCCTCGAAATATATACAAGGGATGGAGGACGATGCGGAAGAAAGGACAACGATATTAATCCGAGCGATGCGTATTTATATATGCTCGAAGCTTTTGGAATATTGTCGCGGAACAGAACTGACCTTGCGTTAACTTGGCGGCCCTGTGCGTTAGAGCGCGCATCCTTGACTCGACTCTATTTGCAAAGTTCTGCTTCAGTTTCCGTATAAAACCTTTCCTCTGCATATACACGTATAACACTGGGTCAGGACTTAATAACTTTTCGTTACGAGGACTGCACCGAATTCCAGTCGTTGTCGCCCGCCCGTGCTTTTATTATGGTTATTATGGATAGAGATAACCGTACAGTTGTACACTTTACAACCAAGTTTGACGCGTGTTTTGTCATCGCTAAAGACTTTATTATTTTTATTATAACTTTTACGCGAGAGCTACTGCGCTGCTGCGACTAAAAATAAAGTCCTTTGAGCTTGCGGCTTTATTAAAACGGCCAATTGAATGTGTCACCCTCCTTTGCGCTATTTGGAAGCCGAATGAAACTTTATTTAAATTTCAAATTTTCCTCGCCGCGCTATTTTCGGTCTCGCTGTTATAATTCGAGCTTTAAAACGTGCATTTCATTTGCGCGCTACGGTCGTTCGTATCGTAACTTTATTTATATATAAAAGCAATTGAAACGCGAAACAGACGCTCCGAGCTACAAGTTAAATAATTTGCATCGTATATCTTATAGAGCCAATTACCGATGGAAACTCTATTTGATTACTTTCTTTTTCTAACTATTGCGTGTGGTTTCGAGTCTATGAAAACACCAAACGGTATGTATTGTAATCCGTAGGACTCGTTGAGACTCGCAACTTGCGCATATCGATATCAACAATTTTCATCGACAAATTCGCCGAGAGGTTACCAGTTTTCGCAATCGAGAAGCGAAATACATGGGTTTGATCGAGCGACACGCTCTTCTAGTCTTGAAAGCTGAATGAAGTAAGGTAATGTTTTTTCCTTTGCCGCGGCACTTACTCGCAGACTTGACTTATTATTTCTCACCCTCTCTCTCTCTCTCTCTCTCTCTCTCTTTGTCTCCCCCTTCGCTTGACTCGCGTATACGCGCAAAAGAGAGCGAGAGAGAGAGAGAGGAAAGGCTCTCGTTACGTGGTCACACGCAGCTGCGCCGACGCTTGGGGTCGATACGATTTTTAACGCGATTACGTACATACCCTTGGCGCCTTGAACTTGTATGGCGAGACATTTTCCTTTTTTCCTTTTTTTTTTTTTTTTTTATTTATTTACCCCGCTAAGCCCCGGTGTTTTATTTACCACCATTCGTTAGCGGTTTATACTTGCGACGATATAATGGAGAGTTGCGTGTACGCGGCGTTTGAGCTGTTTGCGCGCTCGTTCTTACAAGTGCCACCAGTGAATTGATCGAGTATTTATGATTTCGATGAATAAGATCGAGTTTCGCGAAACAATTGCTCGACGTGCTCATTGCTTTGCCAAGCCTATATATATTCCATGAATTTTGACAAACTTTACGGTTCGTTATAAATTTAAGAATGCTTTTAAAGGATGTCCTATATATTTAATAATTAGGCGGAAAAGTGTAAAGCACGCTTTGAAATGAGGATTTAAAATAATACCGTATGCTTGCGCGACAAAGATGATGAATGCGAAATTTATGTAATGCGCGTCTCTTCGCCGAAAATACTAGCTTTTAATCAAAATAATAAGGTACACCCACTTTTCGTTGATGCAACACAAATGAATTTTATATACAAATTTTACAGTTTAAATTTTCAAATGTTTCGTTTTGAAATGCGCGCTCGTTCTAAATTAATGAACAGTGGTTGTACATAGACGAGAATATCCATGTTTCCTGTGTATTAATATATACAAAAGGTCGCTTAATGTCAGATGCAGGGGAATGATATTAAAGCTCCAACAATGTAAGCTTCGAAAAAGAAAGCATGTTTAATTTAATACATATATATTTGGTCAGCGTTATAACCGTGCAGCGATGTATATTCAGAATATATTCCCAACTTCAACTTCCGGCAGATCTAAAATTGTAGTTGCAATTGAAAAGGAAATCATTGTTTCTTATAAGAATTCATCTACAAAAGATCTGATGTCTCCATCACAGAAAATATATCATACCTCATATTATGGTCAGTGATATTTTGGTACGGTCCATAAATCTTTCACGATATCATACTCTAGACATTTGATAATAATATACACCTATAGCAAGTAATATAAACGTTTTACGACTTGCTCGCTCACATAAACATTATGACTTTGAGAGGTTCTTACGACAAGCGAAATATAAATTTCTACAATGTATTTCGTCTCGCTAACACTGGCCGATATTGATTCTCGCATTTCATACACTTTGCAGGTAGAGAATTGTCAATTTTTTATATAAAACACACAAATTTTATATACGAATTCGAGATCGGTAGGTAATGCCTACAGAGATAAAGAAGATATTGTTTCAATATTAAAAGGAAGCTTAAACAGGTTCAGACTATAGGTACAGACGGGATCTGATCTGCCAAATAACGAGATGAAAAATTTTCTACCTGGAGCAGCGGCAACGTCCGTATATACCGAAGTGAATAAATGAAGGGATTGTCAAAAATTTATTCGTACAAATCGATTTTCTAACTTTTCGAAATGTGTGCACTAAACGTGTGGTTGTACACTATCAAATCAGGCCACGAGTACTATTATTTTATTTTTAACTACTTGCATTGCGAACAACGATTAATAGTTGATGTAATGTTATAATCCGATTTCCAATCCCTTTCAATTACTACTCGTGTATTATTCAATATGTACGATCCGCAATATCGTACGTTCCGCAATACCGTATAATTTGTATAATTACCGTCTATGATATTATAAAAGCGAATTAAAAATCCAAACCTGAAATCTGACATATCGCTACTCCGAACACTTCTATATAATTTATGTAAAATCCAGAAAGCTTCGATTCTTAATTAAAGCAGGGAAAAACTTATCTTCGCGGCGCTACTGGCGAAAATAAAAGACTCGGGTATCATTGTCGTAAAGCTGCAGCGACTTTCAGCAACGTCGAAAGTACAGCCAAGCGTCGAAAATGAAAACCGCCGCTATATACGTATACTCCACCCTCCTTTTCCTCGGTTAATTTGTCCGTACACGCTTTAATTTCCCACCGCGCGTATATATATATATATATATAGAGGCGCACTCGCTCCCTTCTGGAGACGTATATTGACCCGCGAGTTTCCTAGATGCAATTGGCAGGGATTTGTGGAATACCGAGGCCCGGCGCGCGGTCGTAGTGTCGTCATATGCATGTGAGGTATGAAAACAGGCGCCGAGTCAAAACAAAAATTCTCGCGTAAGTAACTAAATGTGAAATGTTCATTTTTCTTTTCTAGAAAAATATAGCGGTTAGAAAAATCTCTTGCAACGAATACTTTTGAATTATTGAAAGACTTTTTGTGCTGGGAGGCTATTATGTTTTTGAAATTGTTGAAAATTTCTGGCAACTTATATATATTATTATTCTATGAGGAATGCCGCGTAATTAGATTTGGTTATATGTTTGCGAACACCTAATTGGTTTAACACTTGTATCAAACAAGGACGAGAAGTTTGCGCTGCTAGTTATAAAGTTAATAGAGCGACAAATGTGATATTTCCAAGCTACGAAACAAATTGTAGTTACCGCGGCGTATATACCGTTATTAAAAAATAAATTATGTTGCATAGCAAATTGATGTCAAACGATGACAAAACTTTCACACTAAAAATAAAAGTTCAAAACAATAAACAACTATATTTATAGTTTGGTAAACTTGATCAATAATATTTTGCTTATTGATTCCTGGGTAAATTATATAATAAAACAGTTTTGGGATAACTAATAAACTGTTCAGATATTTCTAAAAATATGTTCTTCTACTTTGAATTATCTTAAGAATCAACAGCACGTGTATTCATTCGCTAATGTAGGAAACACAATAACTCTGTATATATATAAATACAGAGGAACCGTAATGTTAGATGCGATTATATGTTATTAATAGATATATGTAGAATAATAGATATGGGGGAATACGATTGGTAATTTTAGAACGGCAGGTATACCAACAAAGGATCGTCTTATAGAATCACATTTGTACTTTTGCAGGTAATAGGATAATGGGAGCAAATAATTGATTCGCCTTGTGAAACTGCTCTTATATACCATTGTATTTTAACAGTCAATTGAACAGTCTCACGAACTACTTTGAAATATTTAAGTATGGCATCGTAGTATAATGTAGTGTAATTTTTGTAGTATAATATATGATTCCACCGATGTCGATCACTCATGGACTGATATTTAACAAAATTAATCATATATAGTTCAACGTAAATGTTGGCTAACGAGTAGCCAACATTTATCTGTCATTTTGAAACCTTGACAAAATCACTTTTTATCATCTTGATTTGTGAAGGCAGAGGTGATCGAATGTCTAGTGCCGTCTTTACCTTATACACATAATATACGAGTATATAAATATATTGGAAACACAAAGCAAGTCATAAGAATTACTTTATATCTCACGTTCGGTAATATCTGTCACAATTATTTATTTATATACAGATTCGACTTAATACATTTCCACTTAATCAACCCAGCAGATATCGTTCATTAATCAAGATTCCTCAACTACTGATATCGCCTGAATTACTCGCTAATTGCATCCGCCAACGTTGCTCGTCTCGCTCGCTGACAGAAAAAAAGACATATTATCCGGTGGCGAATACACACCGACGGTTCAGCGTAACAAAAAAAAAATTACATCCAAAAGCAAAGCTTATATATATATTAAAAAAAGAAACTTTTCGTTCTCTCTCTCCCTCATCAATGGTATAGTCCCCGTCGGTCGTACATATATAAGGATTGGCCTGAATCCACTTTCTTGATCCCCCGGACGCTTTATTGAGTTTTTCCATTCCCGAAGGGCTCCCGACAAAGTGGCGTTTCACGCAGCAACGAAATGACGGGGGAAAGGAGAAGAAGAGAAGAAGAAGAAGAAGAAGAAGAAGAAA
Source organism: Megastigmus dorsalis (assembly GCA_900490025.1). NCBI lineage: Eukaryota > Metazoa > Arthropoda > Insecta > Hymenoptera > Megastigmidae > Megastigmus > Megastigmus dorsalis. The sequence continues at coordinate 25,596 of UELU01144976.1, forward strand.
AGAAGCGTAGCAGCTGGTGTGCGCGACTCGAGACCCGACGGGCGATACGTTATACACGCAAAACCGATAACCGATACGTTTTCCGCATAAACTCGAACGTGCAGCTCTTGTCCGTGTGCGTCTATGCGAGTGTGTGGGTCTCGTCCGTTTTGTACGCGCAATCTCTCCCGAGTGTTTATCTCGTGGCGCTTTTCAAGCACTTCGTACACGTAAAATACACTCATACAGACACGTACGTATACACAAGAATCGCGTCGACTCGATAATCGCGCCGTTACGAACTAAGTATCGCGCGCGCGAGCGCCTCTTTCGACCGAAGCCGAATCTTTCCTTTTTTATTCGGGCTCTATTGTACTGCACGTATCATATATATACAACACAGAGCGAGCGTTTGGAAAAACAAAAAAAAACGTCCTATGGCAGTCGCACGTCAACGCGTGATGTGCCATATCGATCACTTTATACTTATCGATTACGAATTAATGTCAAGGACACAGCGTCCCCCTCCCACAGCCTCTCTCTCTCTCCCCTAAATGGAAAGAGTCGTGGCTACAGCAGCAGTTGCTCCCTCTTATATTTTCTCCAACTTATTTGTTACTATTTACATACGAGTATATCTCTCCTGTTACCCCCAACGTGATTCGCATCATTCTCTCTCTCTCTCTATATATACCGCTCGACTCGCCGCGCCGTGCACCTATCGATTCGTGTGTAACGTTGCAAACTAGTCATCCTCGGGGTTACGGTTACGCATCGGGCCGAATCGTCACCGAACGGTCGAGCTAACGGTGTCCGAGACGTACGCCATATATATTGGTAACACGAATTACACGTCGGTATATATAGGGGCAGCGAGAGGTGTTGCAGGTGTGCGCAAGCCAGTGGAATCCTATTAAGCGAGTGAAATGGCTAAAGTAGCCCCCGATACGAGCGAATATCACTTGACCTCGCGGAAGAGGCTGCACTTGACTCTTCCACTATCTCTCTCTCTCTCTCTCCCTATCTCCCCTCTCACCTATCTCTTGGTCTCCCTCGTTTCTCGTCCCCCGTCTCCCCCCGTGTACAATCGTGCGTTAGGGTCGCTCGCGTAAAAGTATATGTGGGAGGTATACGTCGAGCGAAAAAGCCGAGAGAGAGAGAAAGAGGGGGAGTAGTCGAAAATCTCGATCGATCGATGCCACGGAGGGTTGAGAATTTCTATAACAGCAGCAGCAGCGGCGGCGGCGGTAGCAGCGGCAGCTAAAGAAGTAGGCGGCAAAGATGATGAGACGGCGAGAGTGGCGCTAATATCCGCGACGTCTTTTACTCCCTCGGTATGTGTGCGTGTGTGTGTGTGTGTGTCTCGGCGTCGCGAAATCCTCGATAAAATCGATGAAGAGAAAGAGAGAGAGAGAGAGGGAAAGAGAGGAAAGCTCTGGCTTCACGCGTTTTCGAGGTCGCGCGCGCCTTCACGGCGACTGGTGCACCGCGGCCACTCGCATTATACACTATAAGAACACCTTGACGAAATACCTCTCGTATACGATACATGCACTTTTGCCCCCATGCTTCGTTGGCGTGTTCGCGAAACACACACACACAGACAGAGGCGTACTCGAGGCGCAAATTCCCTTGCATGTATAGGCGAAAGAAATGCCTTTACAGAGAGAGAGAGAGAGAGTGGCGAGTCTGGCCGAGTCCGGACTCTTTCTACTTGCGCCTCTTCTCCTCCGCTCTAGCGCCACACGGAGGCCAGTGAAACGAGTGGCCCGACCAAAAAATCTCCCCGCTACCCCCCCGCGTGCTCTACTGCCCACCAACCGCCAAACTCACACGCACACTAGGTCGCAATCAGAGATAGCTCGTATTTTTTTTTCTTTTTACTCACGATTATTTATTGTGTATCGGCGGCTGGGTTATCACGTCCGTCTTCTTATCCCTGTTTTTCTTGCTCGGCAGGGGCAGTGGATGTGCGCGCAGGAGCGAGTGAGCGAGAGAGATAGACACAGACGGCTACCGCCCGATTCTCCCCGACTTCTCTTCGGCTCCCCAGACCTCAGCCTGCTATGCACTGTACCGTGTACCGAAACCAACCGAAATCCCCTTGGACTCAGAGAGAGAGTAGAGCTGCTGGTTCCAGTGTATATTGTACTTGGGGTGTCGCTCCTTCAATTCCGCTCTCGGTACATGTTTCGCGCACTGATCGCTCCTCGTTCTCGCGCACGGTGGATATCTCTCTCTCTCTCTCTCTCTCTCTCTCTCTCTCTATACGTGTACAGCGAACACACTTCTTGTATGTCCCCCGGCTGGACGACGTTGTTGTCGTCGTCGTCGTCGTCGGTGGTGGTGCAGAACCCGACGGTCTTTACGCGTCTACGGAGGCGGCACACAAGTCACACGGTCTCCCTATCGGCCGCGCGCGTGCACCCACACACACACGCACATACACACGACTTGGGGGGGTGTATATATCAAGCCAAGAGCGCGGCAGCGGCAGCGGCAACGGTACAGCAGCGGGTACACAAGTGAGAAAGAGAACAAGTCGTCCGGACGCACATGCACGACGTCGTTTCTCCTCCTCGACTCGGCTCGACAGTCGAGACACACTCGCCAGTCGCCCCTCGCCTTCGCGCTCTTACCAATCTATTCTCTCTCTCTCTCTCTCTCTCTCTCTCCCTCTCTCTCTCTCACACACACACACACGGGCGACGGTGGCTCTGCTGTGCTGCTGCTGCTGCTGCTGTTCTCGGGGAAAATCTATCCGCGGCTCGGTCGTGCGCTCCCTGTGTGCGCGCATCTCCCTCCCTCTCTCTCTCACTCCCTCTGTGCTTCGGGACTATAGAGGCGAGTGCGCAAGAGAGACGGAGCGAGAGAGAGAGAGAGGCAGTCGGGGGAGCGCGAGTGCGCCTGACCGGATTCCGCGACGGCTAACATGGCCGCGCGGCTCTCTCTCTCTCTCTCTCTCTCCTCGCGGCGAATCGATAAAACACGTCGTTGGGGGCGCCTCGCTCTCTCTCTCTCTCTCTCTGTCTCTCTCACACACAGGCGGGCGCGCGCGCACACAGGACAGAGAGAGAGACACGTCAAGCGCCAGCGGGTAGGTATGTATGCGCAGGCCTGAGCTTGCGAGCACGCCGCCACCGCCGCTGCCACTTATGGTGAATGTGACTCTGCCTGTGTGTGTGTGCGTGTGTAGGGGTAAAGCGATAGCAGCGCACCCCTAGGAGAGCGAACGTAATCTCGCGACAGCTGTGTGGCGTATGGGCCTGTTTAGCTGGATGTGCCCACCTATATATATATGTATGCAAGAATGAGTGAGAGGGTGGCGCAGCAGCAGTTCTCTCTCTCTCTCTCTCTCTCTCTCTCTCATTTAAGCAGGTAACCACAGCAGATGTGGTTCTTGCCATCTCTCACTTTTCGTCACAGGCGCGAGGAGAGGATGACATTCCTCAAAGTGTAATTGTTAAGGCCCTTCCTATCCTGGGGAAGCTCTTGGTAAATCTGTTCAATTCCTCTCTACGCAGGGGTGTGTTTCCGGCCCTATGGAAGAAGGCAAAGGTGAGGCCTCTAAAAAAAAAGACAGCACCAACATCGCTCACGGACTTCCGTCCAATTGCCTTACTTTGTTTCCTTTCGAAGGTTCTGGAGAAGATCGTGCATGACCAGATTCAGGAGTATCTTTCACAGGGTGGGTTGCTAGATCCAAAACAGACTGG
>UELU01144976.1:29310-149114 GCA_900490025.1 Megastigmus dorsalis
CAGCTGTGTGGCGTATGGGCCTGTTTAGCTGGATGTGCCCACCTATATATATGTATGCAAGAATGAGTGAGAGGGTGGCGTAGCAGCAGTTCTTCTCTCTCTCTCTCTCTCTCTCTCAAGATTTTTCTTCTTCTGCAGACCGAGACATGGGTGGTGGTGCGCGGAGCTTCTTCATCCTTGGTTCGCTTCGTGCTTTTATTTCGGGGAGACGGGGCAGCTGCTGCTCGAGCATACAGGCTTGAAACGTGTGCTCGACAGAGGCGCGCTTGGAGCCTGTGGTGCCTGTGTGCAGAGATGCCGACCTGTACGGAATATACATGTATATGTATGTGGCTCTTTCATGCGATATGAGCGACCAACGATTTTTATATATATATCGGGGCTAATAAGTCACCGAGTTCTGTGCTTCCTGTATCTCTAATGGGCTTGTTAGAATTTCTGGCTTGGAATTATGGCATCACGTCCTTCTCGCAATTGACTCAGACCTATTTCGTTTTTACGATTGATTCAAAATACTTTGCTCCAGTCAATGTTATACTTATCTTATTATTATGTTGCCTTGTGGTTTAGGAAAATAAATTTCTTTTGATTTATGCTTAAAGGAATTATGAGAGCTGATTTTCAAATTTATTATAGTTAACTAAATAGTGTATTCTCATGGATCGTTAATAGCGTATATTAAACTTTTCAAAGTAGGTACTTTAACCAAACAAAATAAAAGTAAATACAGCGAGTCGGAAGGTGCATTTATATATATATATGACGTACCGTTCACAAATCACACTGACGTCACGCCATTCTTAGGTATATGTATACATGTATACACGAGTAGAGTATAATAATACAACTCAAATCAATTATTTAGAACGAAATTAATGAAAATTAAGGTTAAATAATTTCAAATTTTTATAATCAATACACACGGATAATTATTTATTCATATTTGTCGCATTCATATCGCGTTTAAATTTGAAGCAATACTATTTCTATTGAATAAGAATCCAAAATGTTTAATCAATGCGCGTTTTCTTTTTTCCAAGCTATCGTTTTTCGTTTGATTCTTTTTTCCTTTTGCTACTGTAAACGCAACTATACAAACTCGAACAAACTCTTTAGTAAGGTAATTTTGTCATTTTCAAGGCTCTCTATAAACTTTGAAAACTGTATTGTACTTTTATGATTGTTCATATGGGAGAACAAACCAGCGCCTTGCTTTTTGCGTTCCCTGAGAGAGAAAAAGAAAACAAAAAGTTTCCTTTAACCGACATTGAGCTTTTACGCGCGTTCGTAGAATAAGAAATAACGAATAACATGGAGGTTGAACGAGAGATAGAGAGAGAGACGACGACGAGGATGAAAAAGAAAATTAAACAGACAAGAATTCAATGTATTCAGTTTTCATCGCCGAGTTTGCTCTTCATTCCATTCCCGATCCGTCTAAAATGACAGTGAATTAAACGCTCGGAATATTTTTCATTCCAATAATACTCGCGGCGCAACTATACGATATCCGTTATCGACCTTAATCCTCAACTTTTCTCCTAACAGTAATAATCGCAGTAGCTTTTTTACGCTACACGTCAAAGAAAAGGAAACGCCCGCTTTGTAAGAAATATCCTAGTGTACTCGGGGAGGTTGGGTAAAGAAAAGGTATAAAGAAAGAATTTTTTTTTCCCTTGTCGGCAGAATTATTGATATTTCCACTGGCCGCGCGACGCTTAACGGCCGTGTTCCGGCCCTCGCTACTCTGCACTCTTCCATACTACTTTCGGCTGGATGCAAAGGCAGCAGCTCTATACCCGAACTTTACCGACGCGGCATTACATCTTTTATCGCTCGCTCATTTCGTCTCAGCTCCGAAATGGGTACAAGAGAAGGAGAGAGGAAGGAATCTGTATCATCGCCCGCTACGCGAGTGGACTCCGTTAAACAGAGAACGAGAGGGTGGGAGGATGGAAAGGGAGACGAAGATAAAGGGAAATAGAGGAACGAGGGAGAATCGGAAAATCGATTAATCGAACGTAACGCGCGCCCGCGAGAGAGAACTGGTGGAAGGGTGGATTTAGTGCGCCTTCCGCCGCTTTATATGTAGTGAGACACCCTCTAAAAAAAGGAACGTCGGGCCGAGTGTGAAAGACAGAGAATGGGCATAGAGAGAGAGAGAGAGAGAGTGACGCTGGACAAACCCCGGTTATATTCGATTAAAAATAGCTGGTAGTGTATACGAGGGCGGGAGGGGAGAGAGTACATCGCCACCGCCTCGATTCCAAGCTTGGAATTTCGGGGAGGCTTTGGGAGCGTCGTTCTTGCCTTGTATATACACTTGTTTTACTGTCTTTTAAAGCCTCCATGTTATTGTATTCATATTCTTCTAAATTATTTTCACGATCGCTGTAGAATACGCACAAGTTCGAAAAAGGACAAATACTATAGAAAACATATGAAATCATTTTACGTTGTAAAAAAATCCATGGTAATGCGCTCGTTTATAAAATTAGAATCTATTTAATCCATTGTACAGTATATATGTTTATCAATTGTATGAATTCCAACATTTGATTATATATCGTCAACGAGAAAATACATCTCAAATGTTGATAAAGCAGTTAAAATGATGAAATGCAATGCCGGGACGATAATTGGACAGCAGGCAAATAAAGCGCAGTAATTCCATTTGCCGTGAAGCAGAAATTTCAATTGTGAATGAATCGGTGCTGGCCGTTTCAAATCCCTCATCGATTTTTCATTCGCACCCATTTAAAGCGGACCTTATACGCACACACACACACACGCAAGAGTCCAAAAATGATTTTACCAATTGGGGCAACGGGTATGAACGAGTGAGTCCGATTATGCAAAGGACGTATATATCATTAATTATGTTGAGCCTTCCTATTTATAGCGTGGAAATTAATTTATACCGGGAAATAAGGTGAGGCTGGGTTGGGAGTGGCGTTGAACCACTTGACATTTTTCTCCCTGCCCTGAGAATGCCCTGACATTCTCTTTACGATCTCAGAGAGACGTTCGGAAGAGAGCTTTCTTTCCTCGATACTGCAACTGACTGCACATCCGCACCGACTGTATCCGTTAAGATCCTTTTCAGCTGTGCTCCCTTTTTCTCGTACAGTATAGTTGGATAAAGTATTCCACTCCCTTGGACTATTGGGACACGCATATAGGCTATTTTTATTCGATAAATCTGCCAAGTTTGCGCCAAGTGCAGATTGTCGACCATTCGAAAGAAATCATATAAATTTCTATAAGAGGTGAGTAGGTATATGTCGATTACAGCGACGAGTACTTGTCGCGGGAATACAAACCATATATAAGAACGATGAGAATTTCGAGAAGTGTGTAATTGGCAGAGAAAAATCGAATGCGCATAACCTTGTGTTTAATCTAAGAAGTGAATTATAGAATTCATAGCGTTAATGACGTAAATTAATATCTTAAACATTTAATCTCGAGTAAAAAAGCAAAAAATGGAGTTGCAGCAGAAATTTTTCAATTTGCTAAAATATAACGGTAGCTGGATGAGGGAGGAAGAAAAAAGAAAACCCAAGAAATAACGGTTGAAAGGAGATCAAATAAAAAGAATAGAAATAAAAGTTTCAGAAGTGAAGTAAAAGATGAAGGTTCTTACGGTTATGGATGAAAGCCAGGGACTAGAAGCTCACTAGGACAGTGGGCCCTTATATATAGTAGAGGATTTAGACGATGCTCTAGAACCTATTTCCGTGAGCCCCGAATCATTATTTTAATGTTGAACTTTAATTAAGAATTTGTCAATTAGTCACTTGTTGTAATTAAGCGCAGCTAAGCAGAATTAATCCTCTTTTCAAATATGAATTTGTGTAGCAGCTTTAAGGGCTTCGTACTGTGTAGGTAAAGTATACTTGCGTTAACTGATTCCGTAGCGAATTGGCCTACTACGACATACTATTGCTGTGTTAGTAAAATGCACATCGAGTATCTTATGCATCAGTCTTTTATATTACTTTTTGCTTAATTTCTACATAATTAAAATAATTCTTATTAAATCTTTTTTAAAAAATTATAAAATTATAAAAATTTATTATAAAGTATAACTATTAAAATCGATGGATCAAACACAATTTTCTACTTTCAAATATAAAATGGATCGTCACGTAAAATATTACGTTTACACTGTAAACCTGTGCCTTATTTTCAAATGTATCGATTTTTATTTTCAACTCTTCAAGAGGAAAGTTTTTCAAAAATGAAAGAACTAAAGTAAAAGTAATATTTCATTAAATTATTTATTTAACTGTTTCGCAATTTACTTAAAAATAAACTTCAGTGCTAAAACCTCAAACGAATTTAATAAATTGTGTAAGAATATAAATTGAATAATTTCCTTCGAATATGAAACCTTGATTTAACAATTTCTTCTACATGCAGCAACAATTCTATTTCCAAATATATACCTCGAAGAACTCATCAGGACTAGTTAACGAAATTAAAATTTTCTTTGCATTATATTGAAAACGATGAAGAAAAAAAAGCTTCAATTTCTTCTAACCATTAAAGGTGTATCATCAGCGATCTCGCCGTAAGCACACACGAATGCCTTCCATAAAAGGTTATAGCTTCTTTTCGCAGCGCCTGCATTATTAAAGGGACTATATCCCGCGAGTCCCGAGCTTCTAGCTGCCGAATGAGAGGAAAAGGTATTGGATACAGTTCCCTTCCAACTCGCCCGCAAACCTGCCTATATATATATATATATATATATATATGTATCGACCAAATATCCAGTTTCGTTGCGACCACGGAGGGACTGTCGCTCGTCTTCCGGCGAGAAGCGGGAACGATTACAACGTGAGAGCATTTTGGGCTTGCCATCTAGAAGGGAATGACATCTAAGAGGCCAATTCCCGTGCGGAAATCGACGAGAACGGCTCGCCAAGGACTGAGGCGAGGAAGTTCGGCCAGCAGCGATGTGGCCCTACAGACGCCGATTTTGGGGAAAAACTTCAAAATACCGGACTTGTATAGCGAGCTCGAAGCTATTGAGCTCGACGATACGCTGCCCTATGTGAGTTTTATCCTTATATTCTTACTTTTCAATGTGGATTTATTTTCGAAATTAGTATGGCTTTGCCCATGTTTACAAAAAAAATCGGAATATTTTATATACATTTAACAAAATAGAGGAATTCGTAATTCGGAATTCTGATTAACGTCAAAAAATGAAATTCTTTAAAGCGGCAAAATAAATATTTTTAATTAACTTCAAGAGCATCAATAATTAAAAATAACTTTATGGAGTAGAATTAGCACTTTAAACGTGATTTCTTTATTTATTTACAATTGACACTAGGTTAATCACGGATAAAAAAATAATAATTGATGTACTTTATCGCGTTGATTCATTACTCCGTGATGGAGTGACAATAATCTTTCTATTTGATTTGAACATTATTTGAACAAAATAAACCTTGGTCTAAATATATAAGATTATTGCTCAAACATTATAATTAAATGAATCTATTATAGAAAAATTGTTATAAATAATAACGATAAGAAATTATTTACACGCAATTTACATTTCGCTGATTTCATTGATATAATTGACGATGACGCTATCCGTCAACTTAATAATTGCAATCAATAAATTAAATTTCAAAGCTAATAACGTTATAAGTGTTGAAATTGTTCTATATTTCGAACACTATTGACTCACTAAAATATATTTTTAAAGAAATTAAAATAGTTTTTAGATGTTTGTAAAATTAAAGACTACAATTTAAATATATAATATCGCCAGATAAGATTATCTTTATAATGTAACGTTAAATTGATCGATTATTAATTAATTTTAGGTCCCTGTTTATTGCCATTTTATTCTTCCTGAAATTCAACCTGTTGTTAGACCAAAGACACCACCTACTTTAACAGCACTTAGAGCAGAATTGTAAGAAAAAACTATTCATTTTGTAATATTTTGCATTTAAATAATTCACAACGATATCTTTACGTTAAATCTCTAATTAATTTCACTGCGTAAATATTTCTGTATTTAAGTATTTATTATAATGATAATAATTAAATAAAATATTAAATTCCAATATAATAAATATAAACTTACATTTCAGGGAAGAGATGCAGCTGACGAAGTCAACAAAAACTAAACCAGAGCAAAGATCAAGAAACACGCATCACAATAATCGGCACTCTAATAAAAATCACTAATCATGATCTACTTATTCACAATCGAAAGCTACTTCCTAACTAATGTATGGTACAGTGTTTAACATCAACATTGAAATAAATACTAAGTTGAACATCTTAAATCCAGTCGGTTTGCATATTTTTTTAGATATACACTTTATCACCCAGTCAAAAAATGACCTTCGGCCACTTTATTTTTGGTCTTCTTAAAATCGACCTTCATTGTTACTGTAGGGATATTACTCATTGGGCGCGTCTACAATTATATGCTGATGTCCGTATACATACATGTGCGGATCTAGGAAGATCTAGTATTCCTTAGCAAGGTAGGTGCTAGTAACTATAATGCCAACTCATTATCTTTCCCCACGATTTGTTTTAAAAATCATAATATGAATTACCATTTAATTATAAATTCATCAGTATGATTTTTGAGGATAAAGGTTTCCTCTTCCTTCTAATCAATCATCCTTCAACTAAGTCATGAAGCCTTGTAAATTGTTGCCCCGATATTTCAACAAAATTTATGAATTCCTTAACAAAATGTAAATATTGTCGAAAAGCTCCATACTGTTCTCTTAAATTATCTTTTAGATGAGGTTTTACCCACCACCTTCTGGTCTGCTTCACTCTTTTCACAATTAAATACAATCAAATTATGCAAATAAGCGCTTATTTGTAAATAATTTATAATTAAATGGTAATTCATATTATGATTTTCAAAACAAATCGTGGGGAAATATAATGAGTTGGCATTAGTCACTAGCACCCAGTAACTTGCCAAGGAAATAGGAATACTAGATCTTCCTAACTCCGTACGGATGCACGTACGGACATCTGCTGTCTAATTGTAGACGCGTCCACTCGCTCAGTCGCTCATAGTAGTCATAGTCGAGAATCGCGATTCGCGGATCCATTTGATCAAGAAAGTAAAATGATTCTGGAGCAGATGGCGCCTGCAGTATAACTGACAAATTCAAACTGTTACCAGAGTGGAGAGCCGTCCTTATAATTGGCTTAGTGGGTAAGACGCTTGCCAGCTATAATACAAGAATAGGCGACTCAAGTAGCCGTGGGTTCGATTCCCGCCTGGAACTCGAAAATTTTTTCGGGCTTTTTTCGGACGGAAAAAAAACCACAACTACGATATTTGTAAAAACTCCCACTGGGCAAATTAATTGAACAAGAAAAAGTCCCATTGGGCAAAATTTAATAAAAAAGTCCCACAGGTAATGGCCTAAGCTCACCAGCAAAAGGCCAATAAAAAATATTAAAAAAAAAAAACTGTTACCTACACTGCAGTAGGTAGACAGTACGCGTCTACGCGAGCACGCTGCACGGCCAACACGTGTTTTCGGTAGTTCATCGGCAGACCGTTACTTCTGGAGGCGGCGTCAATGCTTGGGATTCTCATTCGCATATATGCGCGTATACTATTGCGCTTATGCAATTTCATATTTTCATATGTATAGATATAATGCGCACATTGCAACACGCATTAAAACGCAACAATATATACCTCGATAGATACACGTATCTGTATAGACTATAAGGTTGAAAAGAACCGGTAATTCAGATAGGAAATACAGGCGACAATATACTGACACGAACCGCTTTTACGCTCATGCACTCGCTTTCTAGACTCTACTTATCCGATACATTCTCTCCCTCTCTCTCTCTCTCTCTCTCTACCCGCATCATCAGTGTTACACATGCATGGCTCGCTTACACACGTACTGCACGCATACATTGTTGTGTTGTGTAGTTGTTACATGTCCCGCGCGCGCCCGAGTTCCCTGGGCGGGAACACGACGACGGCGATGACGACGATCTATCGCCTAGCGGCAAAAGAGAGAGCAAAAGTGAACCGCGAGCATTCGCAACGTCCGTGTGTGTATATTTCCCTCTCTCTCTCCTTTCCTGGAAAACTCGAAGTAAGAGCGAGAGAGAGAGAGAGAGAGACCGCTCATCGCGAAGAAAAAAGAGAGATGCCGAATATGCCGATTCCCCGCGTCCCGCGAGCTGCTTGTGTGCAGTGCAGTATAGTATACCATACACATACTTATCCGACTGCGCGCGCCAACAGTCGTGTGTTATGCGCGTAGGGTAACATAGACAGTCCGCGAAATTTCAGAGCTGAAGCCTGAACGAGTGAGCGCGAGAGCAGCACACACAACTATATATACACACAAGACGTGCGTGCGTCGCCGGGCTCTAGAATATATCTCTGTTTTCGCGCGCGGTGCGAGAGGCAGAGACACTGCATTGCACTGCACCGGAGGAGGAGGACAGTGAGAAAGGAAAGAGAGAGGAGAGATTACAGTTTGTAGGTAAGGCGCACACGCGAGGTGTGCGAGGCCCGTGGTTTGTGCTCTGGTGTGTGTGTGTCTTATATATCGTCCTGCTGAGAGAGCCGGTGATCGTCGTTGTCTCCGCCGCCAGCAGCGGATATCTCGTCCCCGTGAGCTTCTCTCTCTCTCTCTCTCTCTCTCTCTCTCTCTCTCCATCCGGAGGAAAAGGAGGAGAGAAGACAGAAATCGAGAGGAAGATGGGAGCCTACTTGTCCGAGCCGATCACCGAGAAAATCTCGAGCGACCAAGTCGGCAAAAATGTCGTTTGCGGGGCCAGCTCCATGCAGGGCTGGCGTATGAGACAGGAGGTACGGTATATATGGACTACGTGCTGTGCTGCGTGTCTTCGGCTACCGCGTGCTTCTCTCTTGTGTTCGCGGCTCGCGGCAGCTTTCTCTCGTCGACTCGGATCCCGTGCGAGTGCAGAACGTGCAAAGTGTGCAGTGGTGTGCCGGTGTGCAGCGGTTACGCGGCTGCACTTGGCTTTTTAAGCGCTGCCGGCTAAATCGTTTGGCCGTTGGAATTTTTTTTTCGCTTTAGCTTCAATTTCTGTGCAGGCGCGCTTGTGTCGGTGCTCTATCTCACATTCTCACATATGAGAGTACATGTGTGTATGTGCTGCGCATGGCGACGTCTCGGTGCTTGTGAATTATTTCGCGCACTTGCCGAGTGAAATGTTAATAACGATTGATTTATAGTATGAGGATGGTAAAAAGTTTAGCTTTGGTGTAAGCTAATAGTTGTTAACATTTTTTTATATATATAATCTAATCAACGGTGTTTATAGAATGATAATGATTTTTATAAGTATCGCGAAAGCTTAGCAAAATATATGCAAAGTATATATTTTACCTGCATAGTTTTCTCACCTACAATTCGTCATAACTAAAATGTTTAGTATTTCAAAATAAATTCTTAGACAATAATAGTATTCAATAGGTTGTTTTAGTTTGAACATAAATAAGTAAATGGGTAAAAATTATAAAAGTAATCTTTAATTTTTTTAAATTTTATTTTAAATTAGCTTACAAGCTAATAATATATTTATAATATATTTATACCAATGGTAAAATGTATTATCCTCTAACTAAATCATATTAATATAGTTCATATATAATATATTTATAATATAATATTTAGCAATAAATTTTTATAAGTATTTCATTTTTAATAGGATGCCCACAATTGCTGTATAGATTTTGATGACGATGTTTCATTGTTTGCGGTATATGATGGTCATGGAGGACATGAGGTGGCTGCATATTGTGCAGACAACTTACCAGAATTTATCAAAAAAACAGAAGCCTATAAAAATGGGGATATTAAGCAAGCTCTTATTGATGCTTTCTTGGGTTTTGATGCTACACTTGCAACGCCAGCAATTATTACAATTCTTAAGGAGATAGCTGGAAGCAAACTATCTGAAAGTGAAAATGGAAATGATTCAGGTATATTGTATTTAACAAAACTATTTAATGTCGTTTCATTTTTATTACTTTCATGATTAGTTTGTAATCTTTAATGAGGTGTTCAAGTCCTACCATTACTATTGAACGGTTTTACCAACCAGATCTTGAATAATTAGTTATAACTAAATAAATACTTGAAATTATGCAAACCTCAAATACAGGTGAACTTTGCCTATGAATTAACTATCATCTGGCAAAGTTTCAAGTGATTATTTTAATGACACCTTCAAAAATTCTTGTTCCAAAAAAATTTGCTCATTTCGAAAAAAAAATTTTCAAAGGTTTGAAATATTTACTTAAAACTTTACCAGATGATAAGTAATTCATAGATGAAGTGCATCTGTATTTGAGAATTGTATAATTTAAAGTATTTTTTTTGATTTATCCGAATGCCTTATTTCTCAGTTGGTAAAGTATAGGGTGGAAAATTTAAAATTTTAAGCACTCCTTAAATAGGTATAAAAAAAATATTTAAGATAACTTTGTTTTTAAATGAATATAAGTGTTTCCTATAAAAAGTAACTTCTTTTCCTAAAAATGTTGTGTTAAATTAATTTCATAAATTCATAATTGAATTTTAAACAATTTTGCAAAAATTGAACATGAATTCTAAACCTGATCATAACAGCTTTTAAATAAAGTTATCAATTAAACTAAAAATAATCTATAACTCAATTTACCATGAACAATAACTTCTCGAATATAACAGTTTTATTAAATGTACTGTGTTATAAAGGCATATTTTTCTTATTTATTTACCGTGTATAGATGTTGAAGAAAATATTAACAGTCTTTGTATGGAAGCATCAATGCCACTGGATGAAGTAATGGCTAAATATCAAGGAGAAGGTACAGCCCCTAATTTAAAAAATGAGATTTCGGATAATCCATATTTTGCTCTATATCGTCGCTGTTGGAAGCTTAAAGACAAAGGAGCGTGTTCTTCATCTGGTGCAGGCTGTTCAACATCAACAGCATCCTGGAATACCAATGAGGCAGACGTAAGTAGCTCCAGTCAACCTTGTGAGTTGTCTTCTTCAACTGCAAATCGAAAAACTGTCAAGACTGCTGGCAATAGTGAAGCAGATCAGATACTAGACTCTACTACAAGCAATGGTGATGTTCCTCGTGTGTCTCAGGTGGGCTCTTCTATAGATTCAGAACCACCGAAGTCATCAGAAATGCCAGACAGCTCTGAAGATGTCAGCGATACGGTGTCACCCAGCAAAACGACACATACAACCATTACACAAAATGAAGCCGAAATAAATGGTGAAAAATCAGCCGAAAATTTTGAAGATGCTGATAGTAGCAAAACTACAGCTGATAATGAATGCAGTAGTTCTTGCACACCTTTAGAAAATGGTGAAGCTGAACAACAAGAGAAAATTAGTAGCAGTGGTCGTAGAAGACCTCATTTTTTAAAGATGTTTAATACATTGATAAATGCAGAGGAAGAAAATTCTGATGACGATGACGATGACGACGAAGAAAATGATACAACTTTTGATGGCCTACGAGAAAAGTATGACAAAATTGATTTTATTAAAATATTTAGTTCTTTAATTCTGTTTTATTGTATTAACGTTTAAATATTCAAGATAATTATATAAATAAATACTTAACTAATAAAATTGATAATCTTATATCTTACATTATGACCAAAATAATGATTTTTTTTTTTCTATATTTTTATATAAGTGATGATGATGATGATGGAGATGTAGACAATGATGGCAGTACTGAGGAAGAAGATGATGATGACGACGATGATGAAGATGATGAAGATGATGAAGATGATGATGATGAAGATGATACTTGTATGGATATGAAGGAAGAGGTAAAATAATATTATTGCTTTAACAATACTTTCTTCTATATTAACAATTTTAGAAATAAACTTGATTACATTGTGTACAAATAACTAAAAGTTATAAAATTGTTTTAAAAATTATATAAAAAAATGTGAAATACTGGAAGGTAAAGTTTTAGATGATTCTATTATTCTACCACAAAATCTTTTTCTTGAGCCTATCCATCAAATCGATAGAAAACTTGAACCGATTCTTAGTTTTTTTTTAAAATATCTAAGTTTACGAAAGTTACCGCATGTCAAAGGTCCTTTGAATTACGTTACTTCTTTAATACTTTAAATAAAGCTTAAGACCTTGTCGCGCTGTATATTCTTTAATTTTCAATATATCGCCAAAATTCCAAATGTTCACGAAAGAATTAGGCCATATTCTTTGTAATTAGTAATATTTTTTACAAATTTTTTATTTTTTTTATGTTAAATCTTCAGCTTTTGAAAAAATTTATCAATTGTCTCAATTATTACTAATTTACTTTTTCTTTAATGTACATTTAAATTTCTTTTCTAACTTTTTAAAATATTTTAATCAGTAATAATAACTTTTTGATATATTAAATAATTATATACTTTAATGTTTTTGTAGCCTGGTTCTGACAGTGGCTGTACAGCAGTAGTAGCAATTTTGAAGGGTAATGAGCTGTACGTAGCAAATGCAGGAGATTCTAGGTGTGTTCTGTGTCGAGCTGGAGAAGCTGTTGAATTAAGTTTTGATCACAAGCCTGAGGATCAGCCAGAGATGGAACGCATTGAAAAAGCAGGTGGAAAGGTGACTGCTGATGGTAGAGTAAATGGGGGTCTTAATTTATCGAGGGCACTTGGTGATCATGCTTATAAAAAAAATGCAGACTTACCACCAGAAGAACAAATGATATCTGCGTTACCAGACATCAAAACTATTACTCTAGATTTAGAGAAAGACGAATTCATGGTATTGGCATGTGACGGTATTTGGAACTTCATGTCGAGTCAAAATGTGATCAATTTCATACATACCCGCTTAAACCAGGGTTATGAAAATATTTCCAAAATCTGTGAAGAGGTTTGTAATCATTATTTTCCTTTTATAAAATTTATAGGTATTTATGTATGTGCTGCTTAATATATATTTATAATTGTCGTTACATGAAAGCACAAAACTTACATAATTATTACTTTAAAATATACTCTTATTTTAACCTTACAAATAGTAATAACTGTTTTAATTCTTAAATTATATCAGGATAGACTTTTAAAAGTTTGTTATAATTATATAGATAATAGTTTATGTAAAATAGTAGAAAGAACTTAGTATAATTATGATCTTAAATTTCCAGCTTTTTGATCATTGTCTGGCACCAAATACTCTTGGTGACGGAACAGGTTGCGATAATATGACTGCAATAATCGTTCAGTTCAAATCATCAAAAGCAGCTAAGGAATGTACCACATTAGAAGTAACGTCTGTCACAAAAAAAAGGCCTGTGTCGCCGAATGCATCCATTGAAGAAAATACTGACTGTACCAACGAAGAAAAAGTGATCGAGGAATGTAAGCGTTTTAAAACAGAAACGTGTTGAGGACATTTGGTAAAAAAGAACACGAAAACTGACCTACAAAAGCTGTTGCGTTGAATGTGAATTTTTGTAAAATTATAAAACTTGTAAAGCTGTGAATTTATTTTACGTTCATAGCGATTAACATATGTTATAGTTTTATGTATAAAAGAATGTATCAGCGTTGAATATTGGTGATGGACTGATAGACAATTGGAGCACATGAGGATGATATAACTTTTTTTACAATACATATTTTCTCTTGGAAGCTCACACACCAATAATTCTGTTGACTAGTTTGCAAATATATGAATTGCAAATGAAAAATTTAAAACCATAACCAGCAAAATTAGAAAAACAATTAAAAAAGAACTGTATGATTGACTAAGATATATCTAGTTATTTTTATTGCTTAAGGAAATTTGTTGTCATGTTTATTTCTTGATTATTCTATATTGTATTATTTTATGAATTTTAGATTATAAGCCGAATAGTTAACACAACTGAAAATAGTTAGCTTTAATGTATTAAACAACAGCGACTATTTTTAATTAAACGGTACATATAATTTACTTTTAATAATACAGATATTTAATGTCTACACTTTTATTTTTTATATTTTTATGACAATCGCAAGTGTCTCCGAAACTTCATCACTTAAGTTAAGTCACTGTTAAAACATGTAACTTTTTTAATATTATCCCATTTGCTCCATTAATATCAAGGCTCTATTTTAGAGAAGATTGCATAGTTTGTAAATTCATTTTTACATCAATTTATTTTTTCAATTGTGCAAAAAGATACTAAGTCTCTCAAAGAAACTATTCTCTTTTTTTATGGCAGCGAACTTTCGCTATTCTAGGCGCATACATGTACATATTTATAAAACTAGCCTGTAGAATTTGTACTTGTAATTTGAAACAAGATCATTTCGTATTTTTATTGTATTGGAATAAAGCTTATTTTTGAATCCCTGGTCACAATGCTGTATGATTGCAAGACAGTAATTTTGTGACATGAGTAATGAATTACGATCAACACTGAAAACTTTATTGTTAATACTTAATTTAAAAAAAAAACTAAATTTGTAACACGAATTTCATTATTCAAGTAAATGTAAAGAGGATTGGAAAACCTCGAACTTTTATAAAAAGTGAATTACATACTTTAACTAAACATCAGAGAATTTTATTAGGCAAAATATATAAACCTATAACTGCCCTGTTTATACCAAATTTTTGTTGAATTTGAAGAAAAAAAAAATTAACCATTAGAGTATAGATCAAGATTTACGAACTGAATCAAATCACATTTAGATTTTTTTTAATTTTATATTTTTTATGTTAAGATTTATATAAGTAGAATACAATAAATTACGAATCATTTAAGTTATATTTATATTTTATATCATTAATTAATAAAATTGTCGACTATTCATGATTTTGATAAAATTTTAGAAAATAATTTAAAAATTTGTACTCACCCTCTACTGCTATCCATTCCTTTTCGTTCGTTTTAATCATGGGTATTATGGGTAGAATGGATAAAAAAAAATTGTTCTTATCCCGAATTTGAATCTAGTTCTATTCGATTTTATCTATCGTCCGTTCATTTTAACCAGGGCAATTTATTATGAAAATTATTTAATATATTTTCTTTATTATATTATGAAACGTGTCAATTTTTTATTTTTAAAAAAAGTACTATCTGTATACATTACAATTGCGAAAAAATTTAAAAATTTTGGAAATGTGATAGCAAGCGCAAGTACCATTTTCATAAGACGTTCTAGTTGTATATATAATGTATATCGTTGGATCACTTGGAATAGTTGGAATACTTGAATTTGATATGTTGATACCAAATATGTAAGATGGCCGATGGGCGATGCAGCCTATGAAACGTCACTTCCGCTTGGTACCACATTTCCCAGATCTTTAAATTTATTTAATATAAACAGATCACAAATGTAATTCGTCTAAGGTGAATGTCCGCAGACATATAAGTATATAATATAATTATATACGTTATTATCGATACTCGTTAGCACTGTAAAGTCATAAAGTGTTATAAGTTTAACTGCAGTCTGGTCGGTGGGCACTTGGCAGGTTTCCATGTAATTGGTGGCAGCACTGCACTGTAAAACTAATTGTTTTGATTTTCTGATCTTTTGCAGTATTATAGTTCATGACTAAACAGTACCCAAGCTTCACTTTCTCTTCTTGCTCGTTCATTTTTTCAGGAACCTCTGGACAGTGTGGACGTGGTACACGGTTTTTCGAGTGTTGTAGAAATTTTCTTAGTTATTTAGTTTTATTTTATATATATTTCAAACTTTTAAACTTTTCGCGATGTAAAATCAATTTTATTAATAAAATATTCCATTATTGAATACAACATTTTGCTGTAACAAACGACACTGAAACGAAGGTGAGAATAAGTTTTCGTTGCTAGAAATAAGCATTTCGTAATCTGCGAACATCTCTTTACTTTCACATTATTTTGATCAATTCAATACAAATATTAGGTTACCAACAGTTTTTGTTTTAAGCTATACAAATATTTTTTTCATTTTGTTAAATAAATTATCCTTTGAAAATTTTCGTTACAATTCCACGTGTAAAATTTAGCATATGATGACAAACCTATACCGATAATATGAATATCAATGATTATTCATTACATGCACTACCAACTGAAGTTTAAACAATAATTATTCATGCGTCTTTTCTTAATTTGCATAATTTTAATGTGCCATTTATTTTATTTGTTGCAGGTATCGCAAGAAGGGAAAGAGGTGAGACTGAGAAGCGTTCATAGTAATAGAATATCTAATAAATGTTAAAGTGCGAAGAAAATATTGTTTTAACAAATGTATAAAATTTTGATATAAATAAAAAAAAACTTTAAAGTAACTTATACATTTTTCATTGCAGTGAACATTTCCCACTACAAATGGCCTTATCGTTGCGTATAGTACAGATATGAATAGATTTAGAACTTAAAGACTGCTCATAATGTTGTGTAAAAGAAAAGATAGTTAAAGATTAAGTTAAACTATTTAAGTATATATTTTAATTGATTGAAAAGTACACATACTCTACCACAATGAGTACTATTTTAGAAAAAATAGCAGCTATTGAAGCTGAGATGGCGAGGACGCAAAAGAATAAGCAGACCTCTGGCCATTTAGGTTTACTAAAAGCAAAACTTGCAAAGTTAAGGCGAGAATTGATCACCCCCAAAGGTGGAGGTGGCGGTGGTGAACAAGGTTTTGAAGTTGCTAAAACTGGTGATGCTCGAATTGGATTTGTGGGTTTTCCATCTGTTGGGAAATCTACTCTACTCAGTACGCTAGCTGGAGTGTATTCAGAAGTTGCTGCATATGAATTCACCACTCTGACAACAGTTCCTGGTTGTATAAAGTATAAAGGAGCAAAAATACAGCTCTTGGATCTTCCAGGTATTATTGAAGGAGCAAAGGATGGCAAAGGTCGAGGAAGACAAGTTATAGCGGTTGCTAGGACATGCAGCTTAATTTTTATTGTCTTAGATGTTTTAAAGCCTCTAGGACATAAACGTTTAATAGAGCACGAATTAGAAGGATTTGGCTTACGTCTAAATAAGCAGCCACCAAATATTAACTTTAGAAAGAAAGATAAGGGTGGTATCAATTTACAAACCACGTGTCTTCAATCAGAACTTGATCTAGATACTGTTAGAACTATTTTATCAGAATATAAAATACATAATGCTGATATTACACTTAGATACGATGCAACATCGGATGATTTGATTGATGTTGTAGAAGGAAATCGAATATACATACCATGCATTTATTTATTAAACAAAATAGATCAAATTAGTATTGAAGAACTAGATGTTATTTATAAAATACCTCATTGTGTACCAATATCAGCACATCACAAATGGAACTTTGATGATTTGTTAGAAAAAATGTGGGATTACTTACAACTTGTTAGAATTTACACAAAGCCAAAAGGTCAACTTCCTGATTATAACTCACCAGTTGTATTAAATAGGGAAAAACGAAGTGTTGAAGATTTTTGTAACAAATTGCATCGTACTATTGCAAAAGAATTCAAATATGCTCTTGTATGGGGTTCATCTGTAAAACATATGCCTCAAAAAGTTGGAAAAGATCATGTTCTGAATGATGAAGATGTAGTGCAAATTGTAAAAAAGGTGTAATTATTATTTTTCCAACATTATTGACTAATTCGCTAAAAGCTGGAACAATTGATGTGAATTATGTGAATCAGAAAAGTTTACTTGAAATAAAAGTTTTCAGCTTTGCTCTATTTGTTTTTACTTAAATATAAGGTATTTAGATGTAAAATTTTTATACATAAAAGAAACTGTTAATAGGGATTTTTCCTTCAGTACTGTGTAAATGCGAACGATATTTAAGATGACTATATGAAAATATGCTTTTTAGTGGATTATTTATTTATAAAATAGGTCTGCTAATATTCCGTTGACAAGCATAAAAGTTTGTTCTGAGCTATAAACATATTTTGTAAAATGTTAAAAAAAAAGAATTGTTATGTTGATATTAACAATGATTTTGATGTGAGAACCAAACTTACTCCAAGTGATCGATATTGTAAATAATAAAAAATAACTTAAAATACATTTTTTGACTTTGTTTTATTTGTCTTCATTTACATATATAAAGGTACTTATGCATAAAGATTTATACAAAACAGCAGTTTATATAGCAGTATTTCTTCAATATTAGTTACGTATTTACTATAGAGGAAATAACTGTAAGTGCAAAAGGTTTAATAACAAATTTGAATTTATTGATTATGATAGAGCACTAACATTGTTTCAAATAATAAATACACACAGTTAAAATATTATTGATATAAAAAGTTTGAATATCAATTCTAACACCAGCATAATTTTTTTATCTTGTTCTTTGACAAACATTATTTAGTGATCTGATTTAAATAAGAATGGCATCATTGAGATTCAAACTTTATTGTCCTTTCTTTTGTAAATATTGTTATAAATATAACAAAAACTGTATTTTGTAAAGTTAATTACAAAATATAAACTGAATTTATGAAACTATGTAAATGTAGCTGTTTACAAATTAATATTTACAAATATATTCGTGTTAAAATTAACTTCATACTAGTTCTGATCATACCTCATCACTGGGTAACTGATGTACAAGTTTCAGTGAACTTATCACAATAAAAAAAAAATAAACTTGCATCATTATTCTTTTAATGACAGTTATTTTTTATGTTTTATGTTTCAATCTGTAAAGAGGATAGGAGTGAATTTGTACAATACTGCTATTGTGTTAGGATGAAAACTACTACATGAAACGTCATAACATGATTTAATTCTCATGAAAGAATAAAAATATTTTTTACTGAAATTCATTTTATTTGTCAATATTTATGCTGAGTATTTATTATATTCATTAAACTAAATTTCATAAAATTATTTTTTCAGTAAAGTTAAGGTGCATCAAATTTTAAATTTGTAGAATTTTTGCTTTTCATATTCAATTCTTATAATCAAATAAAAAGTTGTTTTGGAATTGCACAAATGTTTTTATCTTTTTACTGCCAAAATACGCTAAGTTTTGTTATTTCAACAAAAGTGGAACAGTCTTTATACATATACATATAAAGTTTTTTTGGTATACATATCCAATTAGTTAACATTACTATATTTTTTAATAACAATTATTTCTTTAAGCTTTAAGAGATTGTTCAAGTAGTATGTTAAAGATCTAAAAACATGAAATTTGAAACATCAAGTCCTATCTTGATCATAAAAATAAAAAAGCAACAAAAACTTTCAATTAAATAGATTCGAACATATCTAATAAATAAATAAATATATTTTTTTATAAAACTTATTTATTTTGAGATCTTAAACATGATACTTGACAATATCTCAAAAACAATTCTTAAACAAAAAGGTAGACTAATCGCGCATTACTTTCTAATAAAAATACAAAATGTTGATTGTATAGGTACATACATATTTGTAACTGGTTGAAAAAAATCGCAAAGAATTATTTTTACAAAAGTTTACTCGATTTGACGAGTCTAACATACATTTGCACATAAATGATGGATACTAAAATATATTGTCTTCGAATCACGATTTTTGTAGTAATTAATGTTATAGTATACAAAAGATGGAAGAGCAACTCGACGCTTCAAAACTCTTCTTTCCAAGATCGTAATCATGACTGTCTTAACAATTGAATACAGCGAGATGCAATCGACGGAATTAACAAGATTATAACGGCCAATTTGTTTTTCACAGTAATAATCGTAACAGCATAATAACACTTTAAAAGCGTTGTCTGTCATTATGGCCCATAAATATTTTAGGTAGAGATTCATCATTTTTAAACAACTTCAAAATGCTGAGGATCAACTCAACTATCTATATACCACTACCATAAATTCAAACTAACATCATTGATATACATAAATACCAGAATCACTTTTCAAAAAACATCTCTTAAATTATGGAGACAATTAAAGCCGCCCTCAAATATTCTACAAAGGCTTTTAAAAACTTTGTGCAGTTCATTTAAGTTAAGCACCAAATTCAATACCAATATTAACGACATAATATGGTTTGACATCCCATCAGTGCCATCATCGTCAAAAATCGTCGAAAAAATTAATTATCTATGTATAAAGTATAACGACGTAATCCTTTTTTTCATTATCCTCTTTTTTCTCAACAATGACTATATAACTGCCAGTACTTAAGAGTACCTTCGATAATTAAATTACAGTACACGTAGCCAGACCTTTTATCTAAAGAATATCGTTAAAAAAACAAAGAGAAGAAACAACTTCGTCATAATCTGAGTCCGACCGCGCATTAATTATTTGGTCCTTTTACACTATTATAGCACTTAAATCATTAGGAAAGTAAATAATGCCTCTTTTTGGTACCAGTAAAGCAGGCTTACTATGATTCGGTATCATAATTTCATCTCCCAAAGGACGATGTGTGCATCGTTACTGTTCGGATCCTTAAGGGCATACGACGACTTTTGATTTTTATCCTCCTTCTGCGCTCCTACATGCCTCCAATTAACGTAACCTCTTCCACCCATGAGAGTCAGAACCGTCCGTCTAGGCTGATCTACCTGCGATGACTTTCCACCATTTGCTTTTTTATTCTGCTGCTTTTGCTTGTTCATGGTCCTGTTCTCTTGTATAGGTGTTGACGTGCTGTTTATGTTGTTCGCGATTAGCTGGTGTTGTTCTTGTTGCGGACCGTTTCTACTGGCGGTGCTGCTATTTCGAGATAGTTTACCGGCTTTCAACGAAAGGTTCTCCTCGGAGCCAGAAGACGTGTAGAGGGAACTTGCATGCGAGTCGACTGACCAATTTGACAGGTCCAATGATCTCGGCCTCGTAATTTTCATTTTGAGCCTTCGATCAAGCGTGTTTACTTTATTGGGTAGAGCTAGTTCTGGATCACTTCGCCTTAATGTCTCATAGACCGGATCAGCTACGGTGCCACTTTCGTTCTCGTAGTCTTTTACGTACATGAGATCGGTATAGAGGCCATAGACGTCGCAATTCTCACCCGAGCTCTGGGAACTAGACATTGAACTTGAAAGGAAGCCACCGCCACAACCTAGAAACAAATGAAAAATCAATTAATGATTTTGGTATTACAAAGATATGAGAGTTCATGGAAACATTGGTAGTAATTTTCTATTAAATGTCATGTGTTAAATTTCAAGAAATTAAAGAGCAGATATTTAAATTTTTGGTCTTGTGAAAGTATAGAACAAGAGAAATAGTTTACCTAATCCACGAGGTAACGTTTTTGAGCCCCTGTACTCGTTCTCTTTGCTACGTTTACGTCTTAAAAGTACAGGACTGCTGGGAACTTGTTGTTTAAACTTAAGCATGTTTGCCGACATCTTGGACGACATGGAAACATCAAGGCTGACTCGATCCGCGCGCTGTCTTTGCACGTGTCCATTGTGTTCGGGATCTTTGTTCCTTAGCTGTACCTGTTCCTCCTCGTGCTCCTCTTCTTTCGAGCAGCCCATGTTGCTCTTACTGTTTTGGATAGCCAGTAGGAATGTAATGGGACCGAAGTGTGCGTGATACGAGATGTTGACTCTACCGCTGATTATGGGCACACCTTCCAGTCGCGGTAAAGGTATAGTGAGACTGATGCCGACATTCGTGCCGACCCACAGTAGACCCTTACAGGCCATTAGCGCTGTTACCGTCACTGGCGACTGATTGTTGTTCAGACTGTCTCCGCTACTACTGCTACTGTGACTGCTGGATTTCGTTATTCGAAGAACGTTGGAGGCGATATTGATGTCCTGTAGATGCTTAAAGGTCTCGGTGTGGTAGAGACAGACGGTGCTCGAGTTCTTGAGGGCGACCCAGAGACCTACTCCCGAGTGGGCCATGAGCTTGACGTTGCCGACGTGCTCGTGCTGTGCGCTGAAGCTCTTGGTGATTTCGCCCGTCATGGCATTCAGCACCCAGACTTTCTTGCCACAAGCAGCGTAGACGGATGAGTTGATTGGCATCAAGCACGGAACTGGATCGGTACCTGGCATTGAAAAAAGAATTACAATAAATTATTATTTCAAAATGGATTGAGAAGATATAAATCGTATTCTTCATTTTTAGAAATCCATATTAAAATTATTCAAGAAATTACGAAAAAAGTTGCATATTTTTAATTTGATAGTGTGTACTTTACTCACCTAAAGTAATAACAGCAGGCTCCTTCAGATTCCACATTCCATCGTATTGCCTTTTGAACATGAGTAGGGAGCCGGTGCCCAGAGCCACGAACACATTGTCGTAATGATACTTGATTTGTATGACAGATCCGGAGACGGGATAACTGCCCAGCTCCTCCTGTTTCTCGGGCTCCGACGCCGTGTAAATGATGATCTTGCGCGAGTCCGTGCCCATCCAAACCAGATCACTGGATAGACTTGGCTGATCGTTGTTCAGACCCTTGACGAACTCCACCGCCGCGACCCGTGTTTCCACGAGGTCGAACGAGTTGACCTGCTTGAGCGAGGTTGCGCTGGCCGTAGTCGACTGGCCAAACACAGTGACGTGCGTCGAAACACCGTCGTCCGTGCAAATCCACAGGTAACTCTGGTGCCTGCCTCGTCGTCTCGTTGGTCGAGGATTCTGCGTGACGTAGTAGCAGCCGCAACGTACCTGCGAGAAAATTAAAATCGATTAGATGTGCTAATTGGCATTGCTTCCGATGTGCCGCAATTCAAACGATAAAGTATTAAATTGAATTTAGTAAGCTAAATGTTAGAATGTTGTCAGTGTGAGCTACTTACTTCGGATTGATGTTGCGAGTGATAAACGGGTTGAGAAGTCACAAAGAGAGGCATTTTCGTGGACGGTCTTTGTTCTTGCTCGGGTACTTCCCAGGATGGCGAATTATTAGGATCTAATGCTAGTTGCGCGAGTCTTAGTTCAGTAATCCAGTCTTTTTTGACGAGAGGATTTTCCGTTTGGAAAGTGTACATTTGCCCTTGTTTCGTAACTAACTGCAAACAGCAACTGTCCGCCCAAACCATTTCCTCGTCTTTAGCCTGTACCGATGCTTGGATTCCGTGTAAAATTTGCTTCACTCCCTCCGGTGTCATGCCCTTTAAATAAAATTATTTTTTTATTTTTTAATTAAAATGTAACTTCTTACTGATTAAATAAAGATGAGTGATTGTATCGTTACCTCATACGATCCTTTCAATTGGGCAACCAAATCGCTAATCCTCGACATGACCTCGTAATCGTGCATGAGATCGTTCATTTCCACGCCAAGATTGTCGGCTCCTGCCTGACCTCCCTCGCCACTTCTGTCGGACTTTAAGCTGCCTCCCTTATTCAATCCCGCTGTTAGCAATCGGCTGAGTGTTGGTGATGTACTCGTGTCTTGTATCTGAAAATTTTATTGCCGTTTATAAATTTGTCAATCCATAAATTGTACGCCGCAATAAAGATTGATTTGTACCTCTATGTCTGACACTGGGTACGTCCATTTCAGCGTTAGCCTTTCGCTGCCGGAAAAGTCTTCTGCTGATCTTGGTGTTACCGAGACGCACATGATGAGATCGTTTAGAAGTAGCAGCCTTCGCCTTTTAGATTTTGTAATCATTCCGTTTTGATTGAACTCCTGTAAAATACGAAACGCAATAAAATGATTTAGTGCTTTAAAAATATCATGCAACTGCTAGTAAATAGATTTCACAGTTGTTTGGCGAATCGAATTCTCTTCTTTTTAGAAAGATTTGTTTCTACATATGCATCAGCGTATAGAAAAGGAAAATTCGTGATAAAATATGACTCTTACCAACTGTGTGACATTGTCTTCTCTAATAAGATATCTCGAGGACGAGGAAAGTGGTCGATGCGAGAGCTTGCCAGAAATGTGACGCAACATTTCCTTAAATGCCTGAAATTGTTCCGCTTCCCTCTTCCTCTCGTTCAGCATTTCTGCCAAACTTTCCAGCTGTGTAAGTGCTAACTGTAATGACATTCTGTCATGGTGTCCGTGTGGGGTATATTTCAGTAAGTCCTGCAAAAAATAGTCGAGTATTATGTGAGCAATTCAAATGCATAGAAATTAGTAGTAGCTCGTTTTTTTTGGTTGATCGATAGTAGACACTTACTTGTAAGAACAATATAAACTGTGGGAACCTTTGAACTGGCTTGACCATCAATCCAAAGAAAGATAATCTGTCATGAGCTCTTATTTGTTGCACCTTAAAAAATACAAAATGAAAGAAAATTAGAGCCCGGACAAATCTGTTGGACATGTTTTAAAAAGCGATTGAGAAGCTAACAAACAAAGATCTGAAACATAGTTCTGACCGAAGGCTGTATTTTCTCTTCTTCGCTAAAATTTGCACTTCAGCATTGCTATCAAATGGACGTTAAACACAGATTTTTAATCACTATACACATCTCATTCAGAGAAACATAAAAAAGTGAAAGTACTTTGCTCGGTGCAATAAAAACTTTATTTCGAAGCGCAAACACTTTTAGACCGCTAACCAAAAGGAACAAAGGATCTCGGTGCAGGCAATGTATAGTACACGTATACTCACTTTAAAAAAGTCAGCGACGGCAGTCTTTCGTTTCGATTCCTGTTTGGCGAGGTCCATCGCCACCGAGAAATTATTGATAAAGCCGCTGTAAATGTCGAGAACTATGGCCTTGCTGAAGCTCGCCACGAATACGTCGCCGAGCTTCTCGTCCTTGTCCCAGGAGCGTACGCATTCCGCGAGGGCAATACGGAAGAGCGTGTGGCACTGCAGGATCTCCGGTAATTTGTGGAACAGCGTAGAGATTTTCGTCTGGCTCAGTATCGGCGGCGACCACTCCTCCAACGGCTTCTTGTAGTCCTGTACAAAAGCGCCCAGATGGTTAATTGAAAATTATTCTTGTTTTTATTTTTAGTCTTGAAAGAGTAATGTGATTGCGCGAAAAGTCGCTCTCGTAATAAATTTCACCGATTCCAAATTTATGTAGATTTTCTTACAAGGGCATTGAGTAGTTAAAAATTGATCATTAACGAATTCATGCATTCTATTTTCGCATTTTATGAGTATACGGTTATTAATACCGGTAAGACTGTTGCGGTCTAATTTAAGATAGGAAATAAATTAAATCGACATTTTTACGAAGTGGATAGATTTATTACAAAGTATTGGGTAACCGCGAGCGGCAAAATGTCTAATTAATTCAAAAGTTGAGCAACTTATCCCCGTTATTGCACATATGCAAAAAACATGAATTAATTATGCGAACTTTGTGGACGGAAGATTTCTTGCGAACCAAATTCCTCAGATACCTATAGTTTAATTTGCTCCGACATATGACAAGTAAGAATTCGAATATGATAGTTTTCTTTTTGGTATTGATACTTTGTTACTTATAATTGCAAACCGCACGGTCAGTATACTCAAGGATGTGCCAACTAGATTTCGAAAAAACACGTAACTATTTGGGTAATTATGGACTTTATGGGCAATAAATCTTTCTTATTTCCGACGCACAGTTCTAAATATAACCCGAGACTGATAAAAGATTCTTTAAAGGTATTCATCAAATGTTTAATATTTAAAATTATTAATTTTCTCTGTATATACATTTCATCATCCCGAGAACAATGAGGAAGAATGATTAAGATCTTTCAAAATACAACTACTAAAAGATAATTTATGACTAGCTGGCATAGCTCGATACCGTCTGTAGACTAAAATGTTAGATAAAGCAGGTGTCCCTTTACTATCCACAAACCTCTTTATTGCGATTTAAACATTAAACCAGATCTTGTTTTACGCATTCGTAACATTTATTTTGTAACAAAAAAAAAGTGTGTTGATATACTGAATTCCACATTCAAGATACTTCATCTTAACCGATATGATCCCATCTCTCTACAGTAGTCCAAATGTTGAAATTAAACATGCCGCGATATGGAAAGAAGGCAACGAAAGCTGCAGCTGTTGCAGAGAGAGAGAGAGAGGGGGGGGGGAATGAAACGAAAAGACGCACATTGACGAGCCTCTGGAGCGTGGCGACGTAGCTGTTCTCCGAGTGGACGATGGCAGCGACGATGTGGCGTCGTTTGAGCTGCTGGGGCGTCAGATTCGGCGGTGCGGGCGGCAACGAGGGAGGCGCCTGTCTGCGCTGCTGCATACACTGGAACTGCTGGATCGCCCCGCTCTCCTCCTCGACCTGCAAACACAATTTTTCTCGATTAGATCAGGTGGTCCTCGGTGCGACGCTCGGCGGTAATTTTTCCACGTATTCGCGGAGCTGTCGAGCGCGGCGTGCGGCGATCGCGTATCATTGTCGCGCACCGGAATACCAGGAAGATCGAGAGTGAAATTCGAGCGGAGCATTTCGACTGGTGTACGCCGGCCTATTATTCTCTTCTTACTCCTCGTTATTGTGGTTGCGCAATATTTAATAACACGTCCGTGTTTTTTATCTTGCTAACCGGCGATGAATGGCTTTATTCAAGTTTCAAGGAGTTTCGAGGAATATAGAGTCTTTTTTGTGTTGCGTAAAATTATACGAATTAATATTGTTTGTCAGATTTTAGATAACGGATAATTTTTCTGCTATTGATTAATTCAATTATATAATGACCATAAAATCTATACTGACTCATCCATTTTTAAAGCGATCTATGAAAAACTGTACATTGAGCTAGTAACCAGATGTTTTACACTTCGTATAATTGATAGAAAACGACAGTCGTATGACACGAAGGAGTTGATTTTGAAGGACGATTTCAAAAAGAATTTAACAGCAGCTACAATTAGTACATCAATCGATAAATTATCCTTAAGACTCCTGATAATAATATATATATGTTTGCTATCTATGCGTATGTAATAAGAAAAGGCACGAAGTAATCTGTAATCTGACCTCGGAGAGCTGCGGCATCTGGGGCAGTTTGGTCGGACTGGTGAGGGAGACGGCGTCGGAGGAGGAGTCGACGTCGTACTGGTGCGCCGAGCCCCTGCGCATACTGAACCACCTGGCGAGTCTGCTCTGGCCGGCGGCCGTGTCGAGGCTCTCGGTCGGGGTCCCGGCGGCTGCACCGGCACCGGCTACGGCTGCGGCTCCACCGGCCACGCCGAGGCCGGCCCCACCGCCGATCCTCATGTTCTGGGCTCGCCACTTGTCGCAGAAGGTTCGCGCCTTGTGCAGCGTGTTCCTCAGCTGGTAGTTGCTTCTGCGTTAACATGGAACGCACACGATCGATCGATTATAACGTGATACATTGCGGCTCTCAGGGTCACGAGCTGCGGCAGCTGCATATATTGTTTTTCTTTTTTTTTTTTGCGGTGCAATGAAGTAATTACGCGCGGGAGCACAGGTGCAGGTACACGTATAATACGGACTCGAATATATTCGCGCTGCTTGGAAATTGTTTTTCTCTGCCGCCTTATACGTTTTTCTTTTCTTTTCTTCTATCGGCTCTTTCGGAACAATGAGAATCGAAACGTATACGATTTATTCCGCAACTGCGGAAGTCGAAGCGCGTATACCTGCGTTTGTTTGTGTATATGCTTTTAGAATTGGCCGAGCAAATATAACCGTAAGCCCTCGAACAAATATGCCGCGCGAGAGGGACAAGCTGCGATTTTTCACCGCTACACGATAATTGATTGGTCCGCGTCGTCGTCCCCCTCGTATGTATATACGATCGCTAATTGAATTACGCCTAGGTCCAAACTGCTTTTGCAATCTGTAGCCAATGCTTATTTACGAATTGGCTCGTGTATAGTTATAAGGACTTTTGACCCCTTTCGACTGGCGGGTTATCTCGCAAAAACACAGTGGGACAAAAATAACAAGTGGATTTAACTCAAGATCCTCGAAGAAAAGAAACAAGAGCACAGGGTATATAGATTAGGATGAGGGAGGAACTCACTTAATACTGATATTGCTCTTCTCGCTCTCGTCGTCGGAGGAGAGGTCATGGTCGGAAGCGGAGCACCAGGAGTCCTCGCTCCTGGCCGACTGGTTCGAGGCGTTGGATCGGCTGGCCTCGAGCGCCGGATGATGATGATGATGGCTGTGGTGGTGGTGGCTGTGCGGCCTGTGCTGTTGGCTGTGCGGCTGCTGGTGCTGGCCGACCGCCTCCATCCTCGTCGGGCCTACGTCGTCCCACGATCTGCACCTTGAGCGGGGCTCATCTGTCGGGACAGAACGGAAACGCAATTGCTGCAATTAATCCAAATTGTACGGAATCGTACCTCCTACTGCTGCACGCATATACGTTATATATATATATAGAGAGAGAGAGAGTGTATTATAGAGCGGGTCCGGATATATAGCGGCGTTGATATGCGCGCGCGTCCATCTATCGCCGCCGTAGCTCCATTTGTGCCTTTCTCGTTTGCATACATTACGAGTAGCACTAGAGCACAGCTTCTGACTCGCGGCTACTGCTGCTGCTGCTGCTGCTAGTGCGATATCGCATATATGCTCAAGCGAGGGAATTGCGAGACGAGCGATCGTTTGCTCTTTTTAACCTTTTATTACCGGATGATACCGGTGAGCTTCGGTTTAGCACGCGAGACTACTTCTTCTTCTTCTTCTTTTTTTATTACTATTATTGTTACGCGAGACGGCCGTGCCGAGAATTCAATTGTTGGAGAAGCTCTAGGTGCGAGCAGTCATGTTTTATATCGGGAGGAAATAAGAGTGTTTATTAAGGAAGCTTGTTTGACGGACGGTTTAAAGGCTATAATGAACGTTTAGTGATTTATAACGAGTGGATTTTTGAAGCGCATAAAAGGTTTTTTCAAAAGAAAATTGAAAGCTTGTCAGTTTTAAAAAATGGCAATTCAAAGAGCTTTATTAAAGATATCAACCCTAATAGTATTTATTATTTACAATATAAATCAAGCGTCACGGCACGGCCGAATCGTTCATCCGAACTTTTATAAGCGACGTGAAAATCACGTTAAATCGAGCTCGTCTACAGCGCAGATCATCCAATTCTCGATGTGCGCACACTGCCATAATGGGCCTGCAAGTCCATTGCGCGCCCGCAGCATAAATCGTTCCCTCTGTGCCCCACATTACTTTACCCGTCAAATCCATCAGATCGAACCCAATAAAAAGCCACAATTACAGCGTCGCGCCGAGCTGCGGTAATAAACATCGCGCTCTCACGCGTGTGTGCGTGTGTGTGTTTGTGTCCAGGTGCAGGCGCAGTTATCGACTCGACCGATCGAATTTGCCGATCCTGCCCCTTCAACAGAATGCCGTCCTATATATATAAACGTGCGATTTTTCGAGGGGCTGCTCGACTAAGCGGGGAGTGCGCATATGTGCACGAGGTATGAAAGAACGGCGGAAGAAAAGAAAAGAATTAAAAGTATACGAAGGCGCGTGGGACGCAGGTGACGAACAGGTTTTCCAAGTAGGCGCTTATTCGGTTGCGCGAGCGCGCGCATATGCGCTCGACTTTTTATTGAGACCTGTGCAGCCTATGGCCTGTCATAATGCAAGAGAGGGAGAGAGAGAGCTCGCAAATCACACAATGCCGAGGCGCGCATTATCGACGAGCGCCTTTTTCACTCTCGGCGCTGTATCTCTTGCCTTGCCCCTCCCCCCCCTCCCCCCCTCTCTCTCTCTCTCTTTCTTTTCTTCTCTTTTCTCGCTCTCGATTTTAGCGTTTTTCCTCGCAATAAAGCATGTAGCTGCGTGTAGAACTGTCATTTTGACGAAGCTATATAGAAAAAAAAATTACTGGGAAATTGTTGTTATGTATATTTCTAGTAAGGGGAGGCGCCGAGTAGCAATCAATATCATAGATTGTTTCAAAGTAATTATACCAGAGCTGCAGATTATATTCATTTATTCTTAGCTTATATCAAATTGCGCCTATACAATTATTTTATTAGTTCCGTAATGTTCGTAAAAGGACAATGAAGCAGCTCTCCTCGCATCGGTGCAATTGAAGATGAATTACGAAACAGCTATACATGCAGCTATACATAATATTGTGCAATCTTATATACACACGATATGTAATTATAAAATAAGGTCTGCATGTCATACGAAATCACTTGAGAATGACCGTAGATCCGAATAAAAGATAGCGTAAATCAAAGGAGCCTGTGATTTAATTCAATCCAGGAGTCAATTTCTTTCAAATCATTCATTTTCTCAATCGCTGCCATGTGCGGCTCCGATCGTATCGAGTGGATTATTAATTTTACAATATACGATAACGAGCGACTAACGAAATATCGCCACTATATATCCTTTACGGCTGCACTCATTTTACTAAGATATATCCTATCTATCATTTCGCGTTATTATATGCAACAAAAAAAAATCACTCGCTCGTAGTACAACACTATCAATTCGACCAATAAACGGCAAATCAGACCAAATTAAAAAAAAAAAAACTAATAGCAATCATTTTGAAGCTTCAACAGAGGCCATATACCAATTGGGTCTCCTAAAACAGTCCTACACATCGGCAACGATCGAGCCATTAATGTACAAGAGAGTGCACAGACTCACACACTCACACACAGACACACTCCAATAAAGAAAAAAAAAACGAACTTCCTCGATCCTGCGCGTAACGCACGCACACACACACACTCGCGCAATCTCCCACTCATTTCTCTATCGTAAATTCGTAACGCATGGCCAGAGACTCGCACACGCACGCGCGCACACACACACGCTGCTCACACATAGAGACACACTTGTCGTGTGTTCCAGTGACGGAAGTTTCTATTTATAAAGCGGTTTCCGTTTATATTGCTACAAGGCGACTCTTGGAGCTCGAACTCTCGCTCCATTCACACGCGGCCACACACACACACACGCACTCGACTCACGAGCAGATAAATAGTAGTATTGTATAGTAATAATGCTGTAAGGGACTGTCGATTCGTCGGCTCTCATTTCTATCTTTGTCCCGTTCGTCGCGGGCGACGATTGTCTGCGCTAACAGGCACACACCGCGCGAAATCGTCGGACCCCAAGCTATGCTGCGCGTTTATATACAGCAGCTTGTCGCGCATCGGTGTCCCGGTGACACGATTATTTCTCTTTCTCTCTGTGCAGCCATACTGCGCTTCTCTTTTTCTTTTTCCACCGCGCGCAGAGAGACTCTCGGGCGTGGATTCTTCTTACAGCGACGAGGAATGATTCACGCGCTTCCGCTCGGTTGACTCTCTGTGTCCGATGCGTGTGCAGGAGCGTGCGTCTGTGTGTATAGGCGCGCGTGCGACTTGAAGCCGGATGAGATACGCCACGAGCGCATGTATCGAGACTCTTATATTCGCGATTACTGAAAATTATATATATATATATATAGGGTAGGGATGTACATATAAGCGCGCGAATATCGTTCTGAATCATATTTCAATTCTTTTAATACAATTTTGTTATCGCTCGTTATTCATAAATTATTTTCCGGTTTTCGCAGGCGCGAGTAAACTGTCGGAATTGACGCGTCGATAAATTTCGGGCAATGATGTACAACATTTCGATGTACGCGCCCGGCTTTGCGAAAAGGTGATGCACACATTCGATTGATTATAAGGCGCGACGGGTATTATTGCGGGTTACGCGACATAAGCGCCATTATATACCGATCTCGGGCCGTAGGAACAAATAATCGCGGACGTTATGATGCCGTTACGCGAGCCTCTCTCGGCTTTATGTAAGCGCGACTTTGATCGTCGCGGCGCTATATACAAGATTACTTAATGAAATTTTCATAACGGATATATTTATGTCCCCGTAAACGTCTGGTAAATCGTCGAGCATAAATATTAATCGCGTGCGTAATAAACGTGCAAGCGGCTGATCCCGAGCTTTAAATTAAGAAAATTTAGCATTTATATATACACGCAACCTTTTGAAAATATGAGATAAGGTCAGCTATCGGGCCGCGTATATATGTATAAAGGATAATAGGCAGAGTCGAACGGTCGACGAGAGCGAATAAAATGAGCGAGTCCGTCCGACTCCGTCAGACAATCTCGAGTTACGTTGACACTTTTTCGCACAAACACTCGTCCCTTCTTGCTCTACGCTCCTTCGTATATATACAACTGCGGTGCACAGCGCGGCCGGTAATGTAAAACCTCGATCGCGCGTGTACACGTTCCCGTACCCGAATCATCAAAAGAAAACGATTTGCGATCCGCAACATCAATAATCACATTTGTCGATTACACCGCGGTCGCCCCGCGCGTACACATGTAGGTCATCGACAGTTTTCCTCGTTGTTTACGCGACATGAATTATCGGCGAAGATTCAGTGAATTTTTGACGGGAATTGCCTCGTTTTTCACCGCTCGTACCAAACTTTTATATTATATATATGTACGTAAGAAATATTCATTGGGAAGCATCGCGTGGCACGCGATTATCTTTCCTATGGGCGCGTCGCGTATAGAAAGATAGATCGGTGCGTCGTCGTAGTCGCTCGTTCTCTTTTTGTTACCCGGGGGGGCTCTATATGTCTATTGACACTGAACATCCGGAAGGAGAGGACGAATTAAAAGAATGCCTTACGCAACCGATTCTCTAATGGGCAATGCGCTCGTTTCGTGTGTATATATATATATATAGTCGAGTCGAGCCGAGAGAGACAGCTAGAGAACGAACTATATAAAAGCCGGTCACCGCGATGTGCAATGGCAACGAGTACTTATAGACAACTGGCGACTCGACGCGCGGATCTGCGTATCGCAAAGAGCTTGTCGAGCGTTGGTTGAGCGCGCAAAACAACAAAAAAAAAACATCTCTGACGAGAGGTCACGAAAAAATTTCGCTACAGGGATTTTTTTCATTTGGATTAGAGAAAATTATTGAAATTTTTATTATCTATAATATGAGATTGTTTTTGTTTATTTTGTTAAATGTATTATATTTTTAGGTCAAGTACGAGCCTGAAAATATTACAAAGTGAACGCGCAAAAAAAAAGACGCGTATTTTATACAAAAATATTCGTGAGGTCTAAATAATGGGATGGTTTCGAGACAGTAATCTTTTTTAAGAGTATAAAGGTCAAGTTTAAGAGTGCAGCGCGAGTCTGAAATTTTAAGGACGACGAAACTCGACTGCACCAAGCTCTCCTCTCGCTTAACCCGAAAAAGTATACACACACAATATATAATCCAAGAGCGCAGACAGCGAATTTCCAAAACTATATACTCCTACCTCGCGCAGTGCAGCGCAAAAGAAACTCCAAATTTCTCCGCGGCGAAAATTACCCAGGCTATTAACCTCGAAAAAAGAGAAAATGCATCAGAAAGCCGTAAAAATTAAAAAAAAAAAAAGAAAAAAAGAACAAGAAGAAGCGGGAGCGGAACATCGCAGCACCAACAAAAGTCTGCATCGTCCTCCTATATCCCGCGGGGCTACCGAAGCGAACCAAAAAAAAAAAAATCGTTTACAAAAATCCGTTAAAACGAGAGCACGCGCGCTCGGCGGCCTTTTAATATTTATCGCTCTTTCCCAAGCGCGCGCGTACGCACGCATTGAAGTCGTAAAACCGGCAAAAAAACGTCCAGTACGTGTGTGAGAGCGAGCGAGTGAGCGCAGAGCAGCGTGACACCCTTAAAAGGGCCAAACGCGCGCGGCGCTCCGGTTCTGCGGTGCAGCGGCGTATTTAAATGTATATGTATATACGTACACGTGTGACCGCGACGATCATGCTTTCTTTCCCTCTCGCTGGACGTACAAAGGGCGAAGTCGCGCGAGTGTATCGCGCTTACCCGGGCTTTTGAAACTATAACTGCTTTGACTCTCGCGCGTGTAAGTGGGTTTGCATGCGGTATACGCGGTATAGTACGTTGAGTTGGAAAAAACCGGCTGGCTATAGACTCCGACATGTGTGTTGTATGTACCTATAGTAAATTTGTTTGTAATATACCGAATATAAGAAATTAAATAATATAAGTAGAAAGGATTGTTCGGCTACTATGAGTAAAAATTTTTCGACTAGAAATATATTTATCAATTTTCGAGCGAAACTGGATCGCGTAATTTCATTGTGACCGAAGCGCTTTGTTTTCACTGGACTCGCGCAGCGAATGTAGCACCAAAGCACTTCTATCGGATCTTATTCAGTATCTGCTCAAGCTCTCTCGAGCCAAGTAACACACACACACACACACACACGTACACATCACACGCAAGAGAGATGCGCATGGTCGACCTTTACTTTTTAAATCTTTTCGCAGCGACAAACTAGTTCTTCTATATGTTCAAGTTGCGCAACGAATCGGTGAAAGAGAGAGATAGAGAGAAGACGCAGTCGCAATATTATACGATGATGTCGGTGTGTCGGTCGCTTATCGATCGCGCGAGGCCATTCTTGCTTTCTTTCGAATTCAACGGCCAAGATGTGACGAGAGGAGCAGCAGCGGCAGCGCTTTCGTCTTTGGCCCAAGGTCGTTGCCTATATATATATATATAATATATAAGATGCTCTCGACTAGAGAGAGAAGAGATCGAGACAAGGGAAAGTGGATGGATCGAGCGAGATGATACAAGTTCCGTGGGGAGGAGGCCAATTGTCTCTGCGACTTTAGGATAGTTTGGAGGAGTTTCGAGGGCGATATCTCGGGCGCGCAGCTGCTGCTGTCGGCTATATATATTACTCCTTGAATAAAAATCTTGTTTGTCTCTCCCGAGTTTGGGGATGAATGGGTATAGCTCGGTTAGTTCAAATTGAGTTGCTCGGTTTGCCATACAGAGATGTGCTTAATGTAGCTCGCGAATTATTCGGCATGGATTTGTGTTTTCCTTTCTTAAGCATATAATGAAAAAAACAGTGTATTTTTATTTTTAGGATGAAACCGTAACACCAACATCTGAATATTAAGTGAGAATTATTTGTTCAGTTTTTGATTGCAAATTTAATCAAGTTATCGCATCGGTATTATCCAGTCAATACGATCGACAAACAATGCAAACGAGCGATCTTTCCAGACAATGACTGTTACGATTTTTAACCGTTCCAGAGAATAATTAATCTTGTATAAGTCACCAGCTGTTTACATTGCAAAAACTAGCTTGTATTGCGATTTTTTTCCAGTTCCGCTAACGATGCACTCGACTACGAGCATACATATATACGCAATACAATTAGGAGAAGAAAAAAATGAAGAAGGTCGGCTGCGATATCGAGCGTAAATATTTCTCGGAATTTTTGTATGACGAATTAGATAAAGCGTGTACGCGCATTTGGATTAGGTTTCAATTACTTTTTCAGGGCATTGAATTTCCATTATGGGGTAGATCAAAGGAGAATACGGAGAGGTATAAAAAGGATCATAATAATTCCAATCGAAAATGAGATTCGAGTCAATATTATACGCTTAGCTCTCGGCCGATGATTCAACCTGCACGCAATTTATTATATCATCAAAGCCGATTAATCCCAACACACTTACCGATCTCCCAATGCTCTTTTCTTCAATATCGACATTATTATACACATCAGCGCAATTTGCATTCGTAATATAATTATAATAGCTATAACCTCGCGCGTCCTCGTCGTAACAATTCAATTCCGCGTAAAACACGATCTCCCCCAGCTGCGAAAAACCTACTGCACAAAATCATCGCGCGGAGAAAATCACAAACACTTACAAAAATTCCCGAGACGTTGGGAAATTACATAAACAACAAAAAAAAAAAAGGAAAAGAAAGAAAAAACGAAAACAAGCAATGTATATGTATGTAGAGGCAAGGCCTATAACGGAGGGAAAGAGAGATTGTCTCCGCTCTTACGCAGCGTTAAACTCACTTTTACCGCGGAGGGGAAGCCAAGCGATGCGCGTGCGTGAGCGCCTTGCCTCTCTGTACACACTGCATACATTATAATGCACGCTACGCGAGTCAAGTGGGTTAAATACCTGTTTAATGCAATTCTTTTAGAAGCGGCTGCGGCGCGGCTGAATTCAAAATTACTCCGTTAATTGCATTTTTGCCGGACGAGCTCTTCTGCACCGTACCTCGCGTAGTTTGTGCAGCCTTTGAAAGATCGGCTCGTGTGTATACGAATTATGAAAAGCTGCGCTGCACGCGTGAAAAATTCCCGGGGGAATAGAGGCGAGACCTTTTCTATTTGCCGAGTTTGCAACCAACAAACAGAAAAAAAAAACGCGTACAAACAATTTTGACGCCAACTAATAATTTGACTTCAACTTCCAATTCTCGAATCGGTATAATACAGGAATGCTCGTACATATCCGTAGCTCTTGAAGTTGGCAGTTAATGTGGAGAACGGATTCTCTTCCATATCTCTCAGCGCGCGCGCGCACGTTTAATGGGAGAAGAAAGTAAATAAGCGGCAGCGCAGTGATTTTCAAATTGAAATATTTCCCCTTAATTTTCTTTTATTAAGTCCAGGCGGCGGACGGTGATATCGGCGCCCCGATAATATCGCGCGCTTTCTCCCCGTACAACGGCGGCTCATCACGATCGCTAATAATTACTCGTCAATCGAATCGCGCGAGCGCCAGTCCTTTTTCTATTAATGTAACCCCGTGTGGCGACGACGCGATGCCGCGCGGCGACGACGTGACGCTTCTTTATCGATCGTCTTGGCGTGGAATTCTCGCTCTCGCGTTATACACGGAAGGGACATTTGTGAGAAGCATATAAGCCACCGTGTGGATATATATATAAGGAAGAAGACGTTGGGACGAGACGACAGTTCGGAAAGTAATAGAAATACGATGCGGCGGTGACTGGCAGCTAATCTCCTTGCTCTGTGTGTACAATAAAGTTCGTGCAAATATTGTGTGTCTCTGTGTGTGTGTGTATTTCTTTCAGCTTTGCTGATTTAATTTCCTGGGTTTCTGTAATTGAGCCGTGTGTATACGGCTCTTTGGATATGTACTCCTTTGCGGAAATGTAAATATAGCGCTGAAAGTCTTTCTCCGAGTGAAGGATTTGTAACTGTATCGAGACAGTTTAAGGTAATTAATTAGGAGAGATCGGGATATGCCGACATCTTTTTGCGTTTTCACAGAGTTTGCAAATATCCCCTTTCTTCTATTCGTTCGATCCATTCGTTATTAATAATTTATTCAGATTTCACTTGCAAGCAACAAACAGTATTATTGAAAATACAATCGCAAAGTGTGCGTCTAAAAATATTACATTATCTTTTTTTGTACGCATTCTCAGCAAAAGAGACATTTTTCATTAAAAATCGCGCGGGCGAATATCATCGTGCGAAATCGCGGGAGAGAACCGGTCGCCGTGTGCGATTGCCCAACGCGCTTCGGACACATCGCGAGGAAAAGAAAAAAAGGAAAAAAAAATGGAAGGCGAGTCATGGTATGTACGGCTGTAGACACAACAAAGGCACTTATAAAAGAGATTCTCTCTCTTTTGCTGCCCGTGACGCGTTTAGCGCGCTCGCGACTAACTAGCAATGCGGCCGGAGGGAAAAACGCTGCGGGAACACCGTTAAAAAACAATTTTTCCTTTCAATGCGCCTCTCGCACACAGAGACATACACGTATCAGCCGCAAGTGTATATATAGAGGCGAAAAGGTTGCTCTCCTCGGAGGAAGATAGAGACGTATACAGGTAGTCACGTGTATTGAAGTTCGCGGCACGTAGCCGCCGCCGCTGGATGACGGGGGAGAGAAAACGTGGCCGGCATTATTACGCGCTCCAAGAAGTAGAAGAACCAGCAGCACAAAGGTATACATGTATATATGGCTGCGCACACAGAGACTCGCTTGCACGCAGACGTTGTCTGGTATACGGCAATGCGGAGGTCGGGGGCGGCTCCCGAGCTGCTTCCCAACTTTGATTCCAAAAGAACGTCCGGGCGAGCGCCCTTTCTTTTCTTGTAATATACTTTTTCGACTTTCTATCGTTCCGCAGTTTCCGTGTATAGTAAGTGTGGCCGCGCAATGTAATTTGTTCTTTGTAGAATGACAGGTGCTCGCGCAATCGCGTGATGTTTCGCTCGTTATTTTTAGTTATATAGCTTAGTCGAGATCACTCATTTTGTATCCTTTATATATATATATATATATATATGCGTGGCGAGCAATTCACTATATAAACGTGCAATATAGAGTCCGAAAATCATCGTTTTAGCAGATAATAGATTACTGTTATTTAAACAACGGAAATTCCAGTTCATTGTCACTACACAATGATTACTATACTGTATATAAATGTTTCTGAAACGAGCAATGATTATCAATCTGCCGCACTCGAAACGCGTTAAAACCTCTGCATCATTTCCCGTCATCGCAGCGCCGCGACGCCCTAGCGACCTTCTTGAACGAAGAAAAAGAGGCGAAAAGCAGGACCGACAGAGAGAGGAGAAAGACAGCGCTCCAATATAACAATATTGTATTCCACTTCGTGGTGCATGTCGTGGGAAAGCGGAATAAGAAGCATATATACATATATATATATATAAGAAGGAGTGCAGTGCGAGTGTCTGTGTCGTCGCGGCGCGTCGTATATAATTGCGACTCGTTGCACATCGGGAGCGCGACGAGCATTATAACGTTGAAGAGCGCGACGCTTCCGGATATATACGACGATATAAGACACACACACATACACATGAGCTCGTTACGAGCGCAAAGTCTGTTGTGTATTGGACGAGTCTTGGCACGCGCTAGATTCGTCATGTATATACAGCGTTCCTCATTGTTTCGATGCGTCCACCGCGCGCTCTGCTGAGCTTTGTTGACGTTGCGCGTATGTCTTAGGAACGATAGAGGTGCAGGAGAATATATGTATATATATACATACACGGTTTTATTGTGACGATACTGAATCGTTTCTTTGGAAAATGACTCGTGGTGCTTTGGTGCAAACAGCAGTGGAAAAACAAACTCGAGACATTAATTATGCAGATTATTAGTAATGACAGCGGGTCGTTTAAAAAGTTAAATTATGATCTCGAATGGATTATTATTATTGTAAAAATAAAGCTGGTTAATTCGATGACTACCGTTTAATTTGTGGTTGTTTTGCTGGCGAGTGCGATAGTAAAAAAAAAGCTCGAGGATTAATGCCGACAGGTGTATATTAAATTTTATCGTTAAATAATTAGTTAATGTCAGGTCATTACAATTATCGGCTGCCTCATTGTCACTCCTCGTGCTCTCTCTCTGTCTCTCGACCTTTCGTAAAAAAACGACGTTGTTAATTATTATGTACAAACGAACAAGTAAGGCCATCATCTTTATTTGCAATATCCTTTGCTGCACAAAACACAGTTTCTAGGGCAAATTAAATCCAGTACACAACCGCGGTGTTTCCCCCCTCAATGCTAAAAAAAATGTTTCCGAGTGTGCTCGGCGCCGTACCAATTCTCCGGGCTATACTTTAGTTATTCATCGAACAATCAGGAGCTTTCGCATACCTTCCGTCTTCCCTTTACTCTTTATTTAACGGAGACAGGGAGAAGGCGCAATCCCATCAGCAATTAATTAATCAAGAAACTTAATTCAATTCCACGTTTCCCCTGATCGCCAAGTTTCTCTCTATCTTTCTCTCTCTCTCCGGCTGCATCGCTAAAGTTCCTCAATGCTCGCGCTGACGCGCACAGATGCCCGAGCAATTTAACTTCATTAAAACTAAAGCAATGTTCTTTTCTCTCCAGAATATATATAACGGTGGCGCATCGAGCGTAAACTTGAGTAATTTTAATTGTACATCTCCCCCCTATAAACGATCCGAGATGAAAACTTCTGTTCGTTATGAAAACGCTTAACCATTGTTTCTCTGTCTCGCGCGCTATCATCGACCCCTTATTATTTTCGAAAAAAAAAAAGAAAGGTGAAAGGAGAAAAAACGAGAGAATGCAGGAGAGCTTTACAGCGAAGGTCTGTCGATATGTTAGTTTCTCGCATCGCTGCAGCCAATAAATAGCAAGCTGCGACATTTCTCTCTGCCTCTCTCTCTCTCTCTCTCTCTCTCTCGCGGGTGAGCGCGGGTCTCTCTTTTGTCCGTTACACACAAAAAGGCAAAAAGAGAGCGAGAGCGAGATTTTCACTTTCCCTCGGCGCGGCTCAATGCGGTGTTATTTTAGTATTGGTTTCAAGGGTATTTCGGAAAGTGGGAATGCGCGAATTTGTCGTTGTTTTTCGCGCGGTCGCTGCACACACACACACATTTCTCGAGAGCCTTTAGCCCGTTAATACCAAAAGGAGCCTCGCTTTGTCCCTTTTTATTCTTTCCTATATATATATATATAGTCTTTCGCTTTATCTTTTTCATTGATCCAGAAATAAATCAAAGTATTTGGAAATTTCGCGGATCGCGAACTATTCGAGGCTGGGCTAGTTTCTTTTTTGTGTACACGCACGCGATTAGAGGCAGCTTTTCGCCGGGTTTTCTACTTTTTTCTCTCTCTCTCTATCTCTTTCTCTTCATGCGCTCATACTTATACACACACCTGCATATCCTTATATGCGCAAGTTATGCAGCTCGAACTGTTGGCGTTAACAGAACGGGTTTACAAAGCGTATATACGCGAGTATTGTGATCGATTTATTTGAGAATGCTCGTAAATCATATACAGGGCGAGGATGAGGGGGGGAGAGAGGGGA
This sequence comes from Megastigmus dorsalis, assembly GCA_900490025.1. NCBI lineage: Eukaryota > Metazoa > Arthropoda > Insecta > Hymenoptera > Megastigmidae > Megastigmus > Megastigmus dorsalis. The sequence continues at coordinate 69,889 of UELU01144976.1, forward strand.
TTTTTATTTTCTTTTAGGAAAAATTCATAAGCCGTGATTTATCGGTTTTCTTAACTGCAGCCGAGCAAAGTGCGGATGGCTTATAAGTTATTTTAGTATGATTGAAAACATCGCTATATGTGTGCGCGTATGTGTGCATAATTCAACTTGGAAATATATATGTATTATGCGAACACTCGATTCCCTTGATTATTTAGACGCGTGTGCAACGTCTTTAATAGCTTCGCGGTCGAAAAAACACAAAGAGGGAGATTAAAGCAAATCTCGCGGAAAAAAGCAATGTAGTTCCTGAGGAACGGGCGAAATTGTTTTGCCCATATACGAGGGAATTCGCTCTAAAACGCGCACCGTCGTTAAGAGAAATTCCCCTCGGCAGCCGGGAAAAAAAGAACTGTGTCCTTTTATATCGGGGGAATTCCTTAGCCGTTTTGTGCTTCAATCATTTTGAGCGTTATATAAGTTTGCGTCGCGCCTCTTCAAGACGGAACGTGATTATTTCTCGCAATTTACAAGTTAACCACTTTAACGTTGTTTCCTCGCGGCCAAAAGCTCATTATCGAGCTCGAATCCATCTCGCGCTGCCGACAATTACATAATTACGTTTTTAATTTTATCACAAGAATGGAGATAGAAAAAAAATAATAAAGAAGACAACAATTCAAGGAGAAAGCATTGGATTCTCAACAATTTTGCCGGGCTCTCTCGAATTAAACGTGTCGAAGCTCCTCTGTTTCTTTTTTCTCCCCTACCTCTCTCCCAAAGTACTATTATTATTGGTACACGCCAAAGCATAAAAGCAATCTCTCGCGGCACTCAATAAAATTAAGGAATTACAGGCACCGCGTGAGCTCGCGCGCGTATATATATATACGAAAAATATAATCAGCCTGTTTATTTGGAAAGTCTCTCGATATCATTAAATCACGGCCGTATACGTACACATCAGGCAGCTTCGCAGATACTGAGGCGAGAACAAGAAGGAGAGTTGAAAAAAACAGTTCCTATATAGGCGTCGAGAGAATCCACGTAATCATCGGCGGCGACCTTCCCGGGGTCTGATGACTGGTTTTCTATGCCGCGCATGCAGCAGCAGCCGCAGAGCCTATATGTATACATATCGATGTGTGTGCGCATACAGTCCTGACTCTCTTTGTTATATCCGCGAATGTGTGTGCGTGTGTGTGTGTAGCTAGCGTTCGATACGCGATCGATTCTGGTCGCGAGCGAGATCCAAGGAATGCGAGAGCTGGAGAGTATAGAGCGCGCAACATCGACGTCGAATTAGCGACGTGCCTTTATAGCGTTGGCCTACTTGTTCGCGCGCTCCTATGGAGGCTCTTAATCGATGGGTGTCGATACCGAGCTGCCTCGCGAGAATGACATTTTAAGGGTGATATACGCATCGCGGCTACTGCTCTGCTGCACTTCGTATAGTGGTGAGTTTGTTTTCCGCTGTTGCGCACCCGTGGATGACGAGTTTGCGACGCGCGGATCACGCGCAGTGCCTGGAATTGAATGAGCGTAAAATTTTCAATTATCATTCTCTCACGGTATATGAACTGTGTTTTTGAAACAACTCGGCGAATAACAAATTTTCTACGTGTTCTAATATTGTGTCAATTGAGTTAAACAGAGAGGGGAAAAAAGTCACGCGATGTAAAAAAAAATTCCCTCGCTTTATTATACGCTTTGGCAAAGTGAATAATGTCAAAGTGTATAAAAAACATCCGGGGTAGCAACCATATACAGTTTCCTTTTTGATACTAGACATAACCCAAATATTTGGCAGACTTTTTTTTACAATATATTCATCCATTTAAGACACGTGTATAATATTGTACAAAAGTCTCACAATATTAGCCCTCGAGCAGATCCTCTTTCGCGATGTGTATATATATATATATTATATACCCACAGACGCAAACCGAAACAGATTCCCTTTAGCGCACAAGTGTCGGACGTTTCTCCCAGCCCCTGCGAAAAAGAGAAGCCGAAAGGCGGTGATGCGTGGAAAAAAGTCGCGCAAAAAAATAAGACAGAGCCTCCGACAGACACTTTTATTAGCAGTCCAGCCTCGAGTTCTCTCTCTCGGTGCGTGAGCTTCGCGCAAAGAGCCGCCGAGGGGCGCACACACACACATTCGCGCGCATACGCACATATAATACATATATAAAGGCTGCTTACTACAACTGCATCACGAGCTAGAGGAGAAGCAAAGAGCGGATGGGACATTTTTCGCTCGTGTGCGCGATCGGAGAGAGATGGGGTCGGGACACGTCCATAGGCTCGCTCCGACAACTTATCCGTTTCCGGTTTTGGCGCGGCCGCATCCATGTGTGTGCTGTGTCTATTATATATACATATACATGCATACACACACTTAGGCGCGAATTAGCGAGAGCAAAGCGCAGTAGCTGGCGAACGGCGCGGCACGTTTATTTAATGATTATACAGGGACAACGAGCTGAATCCACTATCGCCTCTCTTGTATATATACTTTTTTTAAAGACCGATATTGATTGCGATTTTTCGTTTCGCACTAAGTACGAGTGTATGATTAGTTAGAGCGATGTAAGGAATTTGACATTTTTTTACAACAGTTTTGAAGTTTTTTTGATTGACAAGTTGATTCTACAAAAATGGTTTATTGGGATATGGTTAATTTTGCAGTGTATACATTGTAGGGAGAGATTAGTAGTTGTTGATATTGTAACAGACAAGCAGATGCTGAACAGTAGTAGCAAACTCCAGAGAGGAAACTAGAAAATTAATGTTATTTCGCTCTGTCGTATTATGTGCGATGGAAAAAAATTGCTGAATGTGCCAATAACAAATCATCGAGCGGAAAGTACAGAAATGATATTAGAATAGCTAGGAAAAACTACCTCGAGCCGGTAATGAAAAACAGTCTCGTCGTGCTTTAATGAAGTTAGCTTAACGAAGTGATGGAAGAATAATATCGATAATGTTAAAGGCGGAAAATTCTAGACTCGCGAGTGCCACTTAAATATTTCCTCTATGCACACTCGCGCGCATAGATAGGTAGAGATATAATATACATAAGTATCTTAACGATCGAACTATTAAACCGCGACATTAAACCTCTAAGTAAGCATAAGATGCAAATGTCGCGGTATACATACCATATTCTTAATAAATTGCCCATTAATACGCTTTATCAAGCTATCGCTGAATAAAAGCAAAAGAGTCGGCTATAACGCACCGTTAAATATTTATCTCGGGGGAAAGCATAAAGTCAACGAAATTATTAAGCGGCGAGCGGCATCGGAAACCGTAAAACGCCGACGGGGAGATCGGCCTCGCGCAACTCGTGCATGTACTGCACTATACATATATTGTGCTCACGCGCCGGGAGTTAATGAAACTTCAAAAGTGAAAAGCAGAGCAAACAAAGAGAGAAGCGCGGAGCTTTTCGTTTGGCGCAAGTTTCGCACACGCACACATCCCTCGCAGTGATATCGCCCGTCAAAGATCTTATAGCTTCTCTCTCTCTCTCTGTCTCTGTCTCTTTTTGTTGCGCTCTTCTTTCGTTCTGCCTCGCCCTGTCTCTCGGCAGCAGGAGAGAGAGATTTATTTATTCCGCGCTACTCCCGCGGAGACGAGGCATGCGGGATGTGCGCTGGGGATGAGCCTGAGAAATTTACTCACTTTTACACGCTCTATCGGCCTTCTGCTTTTTCTGATGCAAAAGTTTGTTTGGAGATGTCGGATTGATTTATTAAAGATATAACGGTGCAGGCCGCACGCGGGGATGACATTGGGAGCTGCGCGGTATTTAAGAGCTGGGACGATTCGACTTATTGCGAGTGAGATTTTGTTTTCGGGACGGATGTGCTTTGATGCGTACCATTAACTCGGTTGGTATTTCATTATGAAAGGAATATTGGCGACGAGAGTGAATAAGATCCAGATAGATTTCCTTTGTTGCGATGACAAATTTTACGCGAATTCTCGAATGAAAATTCCAAACGATACTCGTGTGCACTCTAGCGTCGCTCTCGAAGTGAATATCACTCAACATGCCATTCCAAGTGTCAACAACGGCGATTTAATGCTATATATATCTATCTTGAATTTTCTGTATGACGCGTCGTTTGAAAGCTATTGCAATCTTTTTGTCAATACCTTATCAACAAATTCTCATCATCCATATAAAAACACATTGCCAATATCCAACTCCAAACTCATCCTTCTAAGCTTTCCTTCTCCCTTCTAAGTCTTCCACTCGAGTTTCAAAAAAAAACCGAGAACGGTTAATTGTATTACCAGGATTTCGCGAGCAAAAAAGAAGAATAGAGAAAGAGAGCAGAGGAGGAAGACGTTCACGCTCTTCTAGTCTCGCAACGCGGTCACCAAATGTACGCGTATACAGTGTCACACTGGCTCGTCGTTCCCTATATACCCCGCGGTTTCTCAGGTTCCACGGAGTAAGGCAACAAAAAAAAGACGGAATTGCTCGCGTAAATAACGCACGAGTAGAGCGTGGCACGGCGGCTTAAGTGTCGTGAAAAGAATCGAGAGACGCCTTTTTTGTTGGCTTTTCCATACGCGTCGTTCGTTTACAATGGCGAGTCGAGAAAATCTCGTCAACCGTGTAGAGCGTACGTGTAATGGAAAAACGATAAGCGAGGTCTTCTTAAGAGAGTCTGTCAATAGACTGTCGCACTTCTCGTCATTGCCGATACGCGTTGGAGGCTGCCGATTTAGCAGCTTATGTATTTTGCTATTCGCGAGGGCAAAAGAGGAGGATAGACGGTTATATGTATGAGCATGTCATTAGGACTGGAGAGTCAAATTAGTGTAATTTTTTTTTGTCCCCGGTCTCAGGATTGTATTTGTTCATGAAAATTTCGGTGAAACATCCTTAATTTGTTAAATATTTGCCGAGCGACAAGACACGATTTGTACGTTTCATGTATACACCTTTGCGCGCGAGTATAATAAGTTTATTTTCGTAGCTTACCGAATTAAAGTATTTTGCAAGCTACGTGTTTCTTTTTATCTCTCTTTTTTTCGGAATCTTAATGTTTACAGGAGAAAAATACGCTTTACGCTTGCACGGAGTGCGAAAAGCATGTGTCGAATGGATTATACAACATCGAAAGTGGTTTTATGTAAGTTAAGCGGTAAAAGAAAAAGCTTGAGCAAATTATTAATTTTGTATCCTGCACGTGTCGGAGACTTTTTTCCCGCTTACGTTATCTATGCTCGACAGTCGAGTGTCGATTGAAGTAATTGACAATTTTCTTGCAATTTGCATTCTATAGACAGCTACTATAAACATTAAAGCTTTCGGTGTAATTCTTTCCTTAATTCTGAATCTCGCTATAAATTTAATATACGACGAATGGGAATCACAATCATTTATATAGGTCAAGTAATATTTTTTCTTGCACCATGTACTCCACATAAATAACAATCCATATGAACGAAACTTTGATCACACGGTACACCGCTGTCCAGCATACCAATTAAGTCCAATTAAAAATAAAATATGGAAAAAAGCGCCGTGATCGTGGAGACAACACAAACACACGTATAGAAAAAAAAAGAATGAAGCATGAAAATAACCGCTCAGCCCCGATAGCAAATAAATCAAATACACGCGAGCCGCGCACTTGTATATGTATCTATTATATGCTGCACTTAACTATGTGCAGTGCAACTCAAGTTCGCAGTGCTGCTGCTGCTGCTGTTGTCGGAGCGGTGCAAGAGATTACGAGGGACGCGCGCATGTGGATATCGGCCGCGGGAACTTTTTAACGAAGATAAGCATCGCGGCTTAAATCGGTCGCATTATGTCATCGGCCGTCTGCTGCAGCAACTTTGCGCCGCACACGCACACAAACACACACACACACACACTGAGAGACACAAACATGCAGCCGCGATTGCAGGAAGAGCGATTAAAAGCGTTACAAGGCCGAGAGCGATCCGTACGGCGCGCGGAAAAAAAGGAGCGCGTGCGGCGGTGTAAACTCCGCGCGCGAGAAAAGGACAACTAAACAGCTGCCCCAAAGAGAGAAAAAGAGAGAGAAAGAGAGAGAAGTGGAAAATCCTACGCGCGCAATGTTTCGCGCAATGCTCTTTATACTCTGCACGTACTGAACGCGTCTTAATTAATTTTTGTCGCGAGGCTAAAGTAAATAATCTCTCCATTCCGCATATCGCGAAACGCATTTTCGAGCAGCGAGCGCCTGCATTCGCAGCACACGCGGTGCAGCGTCTCAGACTGTATATATATGTGTATATATGCCAAGAGTTATAACGGAGCGTTTCCGTTTCGCGCGTGCGAACACCGAGGAAATATATAGGGAAATAACAGCTGTTAAGCGCGCGACTCGAGCACTCGAGTTTCGAAAAAGAAACTAATTTTAGTAGCAAAGAGCGAGTACGATAGTCCGACGATTTATTTACAAACAGGCTGGATTTTTCGTAGACTCCGATGTTATAACAGGGAAGGAACCAAAGCAGATGCTGCGCAGCGTTTATATAGGAGGAAAGACGGGAGGATGGAGAAAAAGTAAAATGGACAGGGGTGGGGGGATCTATCGAAGGCGTACGTCGAGGATCCGATGCGTAGAGAAGCCGAGCACAATGAGATTCTGAATAGCGATATACGCACGTGCGGTGGAATATAAGATGAAAAGGAGATGCGCGGCAATTCTTTCGATCCGACGTAACGCGTGTGCGGGTAAGATACAGCAGGACCATAGCGCGGAGGGAACAAACGCGTCTGCGGCTTTTCTGGAACGGGATGAGCTCCAGTTTTCTTTGGATTTACAGGAGGATACGTAAGGCGTGATTCGATCAAGGCGGAGGAAAAGATGCTTTCCTCGATATCGAACACGTGTGTGGCAGTGTTTATTTATTAAACCGTGTTTTCGATTGATTGGTAGAATACTGAAATTTCTTTAGATCTATTGTTGGAGAACGAGTGGTTTGATGACAAATTATACATACATTGCTGACAGATCGACCTTTCCTTTGTGAATATTCGAGAAATAGGACGCGAAGAGTGCCGAGTCCCTGACAAACTGCTGTGTGCATGTAAATATGTGTGTCCTTTAGCAACCGCTGAGAGATGATAATAATGCGAGAAAAGATTGTTACGGTTATTACGGTCTATTACGCACGCGAATGTTTACTTGCGATAACGATTCGCGACTATCAGCTCGCCAGCAATGAGTTAATGCCCGATAGAACAAATAGTTTTAATTGTGCTTTATCAGCAATTTCTTTTTTAACTCGTTAATTTCAATTTGTTTTTTATTATTGTTTTATTATTATGCTCCGATCTTTATTATATCAAGCTGCTTATTTTCGAAACTTAAACGTAAAACATTTTACATTCGGTATATATGTTTTTATTTAATACATAAACACATTTTATGCTGCAATATAAGAGAACGTGTATCGAACAAAAAAAAACGGTGATTCAATTGACATTGCAATTAAATTGATCTCAAGAATCGCTGCATTAAACATTTCCCTATATATATATATATATGTATATGTATTCAAGGGACATTTAAATTCTAATGCCATCTAATCGAGTGCATCGAATTGCATCGATCCAACGACATGAGCTCGAGACAAACAGCCGACAAAGAGGACACGAAAAAAAAAACCAATGCCGCGAGATCCGAGGAGAAGATGCCAAGTGAAAAAGCGCGCAAGAGTCACGGACGAGGTAAAGTCCATCGATCAGCATACGAGGCAAAAAGAGATTATACGCGTCTCTCGCGAGAGGAGGTTGGTAGAGCGGGAGGCACATATTTCTTCTCTCCTTCGTTCGGCTGTTCGTTCGTTCATTTTTTTTCTCTTCTTTTTTTTTTGACGTAACGATCACGCACCGCGCGTGCATGCATGTGCACTCTATATACTACCAGCGAAGGAAGAAAAAAAGAAAGGACTCGAAGCGGGTCAATGTTACGACAAAATCGTTCGAGCCCTTGGTGCGTGCCGATACGTATATATATATATAATCGCGCGCTCTCTCTGTCTCGCGCGCGTGCGGTGTGTTCATGTATGTCGCATTCGATCCTTGCCGGGCGCTCGACCGTCGTCGCCACCGCTGTAGCAATTATCGGAAAAGTTTTATGTACAGCGAGGCGAATCCCGTGCGACTTGTAATTTTTGCCCCGCGCACGATTGATGGAGATATATTATATATGATATTCGAGTGCGTTAATTTTGCTCGCCAGAGAGGTCGATCCGATGCGATGTATAGACTTATACGGAATTGTTTATCCGATATAATGCGTCTGCATATAGTTTTGGAATAATATTGGAATGGAAAAAAAAGAAATTAAACATTTTGTATAGAGAAATCGAGATGGTTTTATGGATAGAAATTAGCGTGAAATTTACGAGGAACGTTGTATATTAATAAGTTAATTCATTGATTCCGTAGATAGGCATCCGTGATATGTCGCCATAATTTTGATCGTGCGTGACGTCAATCCTTATACAACCAGTGATAATTTTTTCCCGAGCAGCTGGTAAGATCATCCGGCTCACCCTCGATTTCACGGCAATTTTCATCAAAAAATTCTCCTTTGTGTCTCGGAATTTAGTCTGGCTTCATACTTATAGACTCGAAGTAAATTTCATGAATTCCAGCTACCGTCACGCAATATATTTATAATAAGATGAGCTTTCAGAATATTTTGACAGAATGTGGGAGTTACAAAAAAGTAACATTTTTCATTCATTGTTTTATCATTCGGTTTTGTTAAGCAAATTGATTCTTTAGTGAGAAGAAAGTATGATAAGCTATATTTCTATTCAAATGACTGATGAATATTTATACCGATCTCTTCTATACGCATTTCTTTTCTGAAATGTGTTTTACGTAGTCATGCAAGGATGGGCAATAATCTCGAATAAAACTTTTAAAAAACCTCAGTATATTTACCTATACAACGACTATTCACAGCTGATCAGCCCAGCCACAGGATGACCACATCAAGATTGCAGTACAACCAAACAACTGTGTGTGTAAGTCAGTTGGCAAAAATTCCATATATATAACGAGAAAAAATCCACTGCACAGACTTGCACTTTCCCGACTAAAAGAGATCCTTCACCGCGTCGCTATCGAACGAGTATCGCTCAAGCGAGCCGCAATATAGACGCACAATCACAGTCGAACGTCAAAAGAGAGCTGTTATTCGAATCCCTTATCATCCATGTACGAGAGAGCTTGGCGCGTCCTTCGAATCCCGTACAATACCGCACATATATCTCACAGACTCACCACTGCACGCGACACTGATAAATTCAGAGTCGAGAGCTATCGGCTCACGCGTCTGTCGATCTTCTCTCGGACACACACAAAGAGACCCAGACTGCAGAGACAGAATGAAAAACACCCAGAGATATGTAGATTACAATAGCGATGCACAGCTACGTACGCGCCTCGCCGTCTCGCATCCAAAGTGGAAAACTTCGCAAACAGTTTCCTCGAACGGACGAGACGAGACGAGAGAGCGAAAAAAAAACAGGCATCAGCGAATGCAGTCACGACGTCTAGCGCGATAACGCGATAAATCGATCGGCCATTAAGCGATCGGCGAAAATTGCAGTCCTCGCAGTTGCCGCGGTTGGGTCGATCTTTTTTTCCTTATCCTCTGCTTTCTTCGCGCCTCGCATCTTTCTCTCTCCCGGTGCCGCTGCTGCTGCGGAATATCGCCGCGATCTCAGTCGGCGATATTAAACCGGCGGCGGCGGTGCGCGAGCGCTTAAAAAGCTGCCGCGGAGCTCTCCCTCGGTCCTCCTTCTCCTCCTTCCTCCTTCTCGTCGTCGGCGGCGGCAAATAAAGGAGCGCGAGAGATAGAGAACTTGAACTTTATCAACTGGCTCGATCGGCCTGATGCACTTACTACTCTGCGCTATATATGGAGAGAGGAGGCAGTAGCGCGCGCGTACGAAATCTCAAAACATTCGGCGCTTATCTATTATATACGCTCCACTTATCCTTCTGCCGTCTGATGTTGCTGCTGCTACTGCTGCTACTGCTGTACACTGTTATTGTTATTTCTTCCTGGGTGTTTTGCACGCGTTACATTATATATACTCCAAGTGTGGAAAAACCGAGTCACTCTTTGCACACTTCCTCAACACCCCCTGCTTTTTTTTTTTTATACACACTTATATAGATTTTTTCCTCGGCAAGTCATCCGGCTGCGCGCCAAAAGCACAGACGCACACACAAACACACACTACTCACAATGTCACGGTCTCTTAATCCTCCTTATCAATCTCGTGGGCGAGAGAGTCGTATATACACGAGATATTTGCGTGCGAGTAAACGAACCGGCTGCCCGGACCACACGGCCGACACTATTCTTCTATGGCCGGTCTTTCTTGCGCACTGCCGTCGCCGCTGCCGCCGCTGCTACCCACACCTTGCCACCACCGCCACTCGGTCTTGCGCGCGCGCTCTCGCCCGACTCACAGCCAACACACACGTACACACAGATACGTAGAGAGAGACAGAGAGAGAGAGAGAGAGAGACTGGCGCAAAACGCCTCCGCTTCTATCTCGCTCTCTTCCTTCTCTGTCCTCCTCTCACTCCCGGTGTGTGTGTGTGTGTGCTGCTGAGCTGAGGCTCGCAGCTGCTCGCGGCGGCTGCACTGCGCTACTGCCTGTGTGTGTGTGTGCGTGTGCAAGAGGAGAAGGAGGAAGAGGAGGAAGAGGGAGAGAGAGATGGTCCGTATCCTCGTGTGTGGATCGTCGATGCGTGTGTACACCGCACGAGTGCACTGGCTCTTTAACACACACGTCCGTGTATGTGTGTGTGCGTGGTGTATATAGGCGTTGTTGTTGCGATACGCTCGTTCGGATTGGAGTCGGTTACTGCTTCGGCTGCTGCTACATTTCGAGATAGTTTTTTTTTTTTTTTTTTTCGTTGCGTTCGATTGTGTCGAGGGTTATGGAGAGACGAATTTTATCCGAGATGTATCGGGGCACTTTTGACCTGCATCGCAGTCTAAAACTTGATTCTTAATAATAATTATTGGTATCTTTAAGCTTACGAAGCAGTGCTTTCCTCGTTAACATTATTGTTTTTCATCTTTCATCTTGTGCTGGTAACTTGGTAGCCTGTATATAAATTAATGAGCATTGGCATACGAGCATAAAACTTGGACATCGTCCGATACTCGCAAGAAACAATCACTTTTTAAGCAAAATATATAATTATCGCCTCTTTCTGTAAATAACAAGTGCTTCGACGGAATACATATCGAAGTGGAACAATCCAAACATCAAAGCTTTTGTTTTTATTCTACAAAAAGCGTTTTCCTTATGCGCGCGATCGACGCAAGTAGTTATTTTCCAATGAAAATTTTGTACGCTATACTCGCGTAAACATTCTCTGCTTTGATTCTAATATGCACGGAATTCCCAGAGATGAAGCATCGTGCGGTACGAAGAGTGGGGTTTCACCCCATGGAAAGAAATTATCCACTTTTATCTAGATATGTAGTTTATTAGCGCTGATGCGGGCTTATTACGCCCGCATTAACCTATTATAACCAAACGCAACTCTCCCGTAGGTCGTTTTCTAACAGGACGTCATTTGTTTGATCGCTGCACACTTGATTATACACTGTTTAAATAAATTCCCTGGACTGATATAAATATAAAACTTTCATAATGGAACGTTGATTTGTCAAAGGATGAAAATAGTACTGGCGCCTGCAAAGAAAGTGTAACGAAAAGTGAATAAAGAATTCGGCACACGGTACAACCCCGCGTGCGAGCAAATTATTCCAAATTGCTTTCGAAAAAAGGGGGCTGCAGTAAAAGAAAAAGAGCCTTTTCGCGTGCTCGACGCGTCAATTAAGATCAAAACACAAGCGAAATCCAGAAATAATGAGGCAGCCGCAGCAACTATATATACGCGTCTGTCGAGCTGCTGCTGTTGTCTTTTTTTTTTCGCACGAACGACATCATCCGTTACGGAGCGTAAAACAACGAGAGAGGTGCGCTTAAATACACACAAACACGAGATAGAGAGAGAGAGAGAGAGAGATAAAGAGGGAGGGAGCAGAGTGTAAAAGTCGCCTCAAGTGCATATATGTCTGTGTCTGTCTGCGTGCGTGTGCATACGCAGCGGTTAAATACCATCGCGCGGCGAGTTAACACGCGAGAGAGCGTGGATAACGTCGCCTCTCCTGCTTCTCCTTTTTTTTTGCCTCGCCGCAGGTTGTGTGCAGTGCAGTATACGAGCAATAGAGAGAGAGAGAGAGAGAGAGCAACAAGAGTAAGGAAAAGCAACGCGAGCAAGCGAGTGAGAGAGAACGAAGCAAAGAGTCGCGACTATACGAGCCACTTTTCATTTTTGCAACGTCATTTTCATCTTCGTGCCTCGTCGCTCGCTCTCTATTATGACCGCTGTCGCTGCTCATGCAGTACCGCGCGCGCACACACACGCAAACACAAACACTCGCAGTTTCGTCACTATACAGCCATCGTATATATATATACACACACATGCCAATGCGTGCGAGCTTTGCGGTGGTCGTATGTACAGAGAGAGTATATACCTTATTGCCTCGCCCTCGTGCAGTTTATATACGCAATAGCTTCTCTCTTCGCTGCATATATATAGATCGCGATTTAGATATTGGGTATAGGAGAGCTTTGAGGAGCGAGAATAATTTATTTTTTTGTTTCGTCGCTGCAAAATGGCAACGCGCCACTCTATAGCAGTATAATACACGTGCTTTTGTACGCGCGAGAACGTGGAATGCGCGGCAGTCATTGGTGCATTTGCGCGGTGCGAGTATTTTATTGGTGGTTTATATACGGGGCGGCTAATAGTGTGGGCTGATCGTTAAAGTGCGGTTTTTCTTTCTTTTTTTTTTAACGTCGCGAGATAATTGTACACCTTGTTAAACGATTCTGCGCTCTTTGCATGCTGCGGTTTCGCGCGAGTGTCATCCTTGCGCACGAAAACTCATTTAATTTTAATTTATGTTAATAACAGTGGCAAATAGGGTTAATAATAGCTAAAATATAACTCGCGCTTATTATAGTCGTCGAAGCTTAAATATCCGCTTACCAAGCTTCTTCTTTGTGTTTTCGTCATTATAGAACATAAGACCAAAGGAAGTTTCTATTTAAAACTGAGGTATGCGAAAAAGAAGAGGATTCTCTTTATGTTTTTATTCCTAATGACTGGGAGAGTTCGAATTTTCAGTCGGATGATTCACTGGCCCGAGAAAAAGTGCTTTTATTTTCGCACCAGTGAGAAACGTATTACGTATATATACAGTTTTACTAACGGCTGCTTAAAGGCGCGCGTAAACAAGCGATTAATCTCGACACTTTCGAGCTTCCTAATTTTAAAATTAACGACTGCTAAGCGAAATTTAGAGCTTTCGCCAAGTAGAGGGGAAAAAAAGGGAAGGGCGGTGCTGCAGCCGCGAGAGAACCATATACGCGTTACCTAATAAGAACGAGAGTCGCACCATAAAATCCCACGACAACTCGGCCGAGTTCCTGTGGGTACTTATATACCTGCAGGCGGACATTTCAATTTCCACTCATTAAACGATTTACAAGCTTTACACGTACTGCAGTCTGCACCGAGCGATATTCGCCATAAAATAAACAAACACCTTGCAGTGAGTGAGAGAGAGAGAGAGAGAGAGAGAGAGAGAGAGGGCGAGAGACACGATCGAGTATTATAGACCACGCGAAATTTCTAACAGTCGTCGTGTGTGCTGGGCTGGAGGCGATACGATCTAATTAATAGCGCCGCGAATGCAAATGCAGGTGCAAACGAAACCGAGAAAATACGTTTGGCTTGGCTGTATATACGTGTTTGTGTATATACTTATCTGGAAGCTAGGAGACCATTTACCAAAGTCCATTACAAAAGATAATACGTTTCTCTCTTTTGCGTGTTTTTTTTTTATTCGCGTCTCTCCGTGGCGCAGAGCATATATGGAGAAAGTCTTTGCCTCTGTATGTATAATATAAGCTATAAGCAGAATTTGGATTTATTATAGTGGAACTACTTATTCATGATGCATTGCGGGGCGAAGCTTTTGCGGAAACTACCCAATACGTATCGATCGATGTACTCTGGAATAATTGAACATTCTTTCACAAGCGGATAAGTTATTTATGAGTATATGCGTATTGACTATGTGGCACTACATGTAATTGCAAATGTTTAAAACAAGAGCTAACGTTATTTATCATAATAGCTAATACAGATCTTGATAACGCTGCCGGTTTCAAATGTATGCACCGCACAATTTTTAAGAACGTGCTAAACTCTTGCTGAAATGATAATTCGATCTTTGGAATGAAATTAATTTCAGGTAAGGTTGTAATCCTATTGCTTACACAAAGTTTACATGTTATACGATGTAAAACACCAGCAAAAGCCACGTTCCCAATTATAATACAAAGAATATTTTTAATTATCGCGGCGGAACCACGAGCTACATAAATTTTGACAAGGGCGCAAGGGCGCAAAGCCACGTTTGCATATTACATACATTATTCTACAGGCGAGAAGGCAAAAAGCTCTGAGCGATCAGCGCCGAGAACAAAACAGCCGCGAGCTGCAGGCAAACAATAATTTAGCGCCCGCGCCAAGATCAGCGGGCAAAAGAACCAAGGTTCTGTCCAGAAACAAGGAAAAAAACTAAAACAGCAGAAGAAGAAGAAGAAGAAGAAGAAGAAAAAGCAGTACACAGACGAGGTGCAGGGTTGCATGAAACGAATGAAAGATCGTGCTCGCGCGCGCATTCCAGCGGAGGAGAGAAGTGCAACGCGTTCCTCGCAGAGTATTATACCCCCTAACTCATATCCGTCTCTCTCGCCTGCATGTATAACTTGTCCTCCCCTCTCTCTCTCTCTCTCCCTATCCTCCGGTACTCGTAAGCAGGAACACAGCTTTTTGCACTCGCTCCAATAAAGTAGCGCATAGCGATGGCTTACCCGGCACGTCGAGCATCGTAAAGAGCGAACTAGTTGACACGAGCTATTACAGCTGGTGAAGGAAGAGGATGCGTTGTATCATGCGCACACCTACGGCCGTCGTTCACGAAATGTATCCCTCGCCTACGCGAGTGACGATTGAAATTTTCTCACTCTCTCTCTCTCTCTTTCTCTCGAATGTCAAGTGACTCATTATTATGTCTCGAATGCATCGGGAGAGAAAGAGATGCACGGGAGCCTCGACGGTGTAGGTATACAATATAATCTCTTGCAGCCGCGACGTCGTGACGCTCCGAAGTAATCGCGTCGTGATGGGAGCGAAAGTTATGCGCGAGTGGGTCCGGGGCCGAGCCGAGTGTGTTTTTGTTTACGGTGACGAAATCGTGTCGTGGCTCGGCTTGCCATTGTGATGCGACGATATATATATATTCGGGTGACGAGATTAGCCGCGATATGATACCGTTTCCCCTTTTCTTTTTTAAATCGCTTTTTTTCTATGGCGTTAATTAGCCGATCATTTAATTAGTTGGTGATAGTTTGTATATTTTTGCTGTGGAGACTGGATTAGCTTGTCTCGATCAATTTTAATTTATTCCATGCATTTTTGAGAATACTTTATGTGCACCTATATTTGGGACGCAATTTTTTAAAATTCATTTTAATCAAATTGGTTAATATTGCACGCGATCGCCAAAAATATTTATTTCGCACTGTAATCGATGAATTTGATCATTCGAAAGGGGGACTCGAAGCTGTAACACTACTTTCATGTTAGAAGATTTAATGTTACCTACTTTACCGGCATCACGATATTATATTTAATAATTCCGATTTACAAGCTCAAGTAACAGAAATACAATTGCGATTAGCATAAAACAAATCATCACGCAATAAAGTATAAATCAGTATAGTATCAGCATTTTTATAAATAATTAGCGTTTAATTAACTGAACACTCATTCATTCGATTTCATCACTCACTCGCGCCACTCATCGTGATCGTTTCCTACAACAGCGGAGAAAAAAGAAATACCGCGAATCCATATAGTAAAATTAATGAACAAACGTTCGAATCGTTAATCTTGCATAAATCGCAAGTATTTAATAACGAAAGCGAAGCTGGTAGAGGGAAGACAATCAGCCCGTGACTCCAAACATAACGTAAACACTGATGATTTATGCATTAACCTCGTATAGAGCGTTCGAAGAAAAGAGAAAGAAAAAATGCAGTCTTCTATACGGTGTCGTGTGTGTGTGTGTGTGTGTGTGTGTGTGTGTGTGTGTGTGTGTGAGTGTGTAAGTTAATCGTACGTGCGTGCACACTTGCATGTGACCCAAGATGGAGAAACGAGACAATGCTTACGATATACGTATATCTGGTGAATGAGGAGGTCTAGCTTTTGGCTCGCGCGCGAGTGTGATTCACCTCTCTGGCGCATTGAAAACGCGCTTCGGCGAAAGAAAGGATTCGAAAGAAATTCATGAGCGGACTAGGAAAGTTGAAAAACCGTTTTTTTTTTGTTTCGAGGGTATAGGCGGCGCGTACACGAACATAACGCGCAGGCCTTTCTACGTCTTCGGGAGATGGGGACGAGCGATTGGGCGAGTGCGCGCGCCCGCGTTTGTGTCCGAATTTTTTTTTTTTTTAAGACTTTTGTGCTGTTATTCCTTTATTTCTTTCTTATCTTTATTATATGCTTTCAGGCTTTTTCTCAGTCGCTTGGGTTTAATAAGGTAATTATTAATTAACGGCTACCCAGTGAGAGTACGAGTCTTTGGCGTTCGGCTTGTTTAATTATGCTAATGACTTTCTTTTAGCGAAGCGATCGCGAGCACGCGCCGCAGAAACAATGTGTAATAAATATGATTCAATGAATGAATCGAGTTTCGCGGTATTATATTCACTGCTCCGAATTAGTATTTCTCGGTTTGAAAAGCACCTGAGAATTTCTTTTGTGCTAATAAGTTTCAAACTATGTTCTTTTGAAAATAACGAGTTAATGATAAAATAGATGAATGACGGATAATAACAGAGTGATATATTTTTAATCTGGCCTAATTTAACAATAGAAGTTTAAAAATTTAAAATAGCATATTACTTTCATTTCCAAGAGAAACAACTGCGAGTTCTATTTTTTGTAAAATTTAATATTAACCAATGTATTTTTAAAACATTTTAGGATATCATAAAAATTAAAAAAAAAATTATGTATATCACGGAGGTACCTGGAAAAGGTATAGCATTACCCAATCCAGAGCATAAGTAGCGATATCTTACTCTTCGAGTTCACTTTAGCATTCACTAACCATTGAACAGTTTAGTAAATGACTCTAGTCTCGTTTATTAAATTGTATTTATAGGGATTTTGAACATTACTGTTGAAAAAAACCCTGGAAAAAAATCCCGAAATTTAACCGAACGGGGATTCGAACTCAAGTCCTACGGAACGCCAGGCAAGAAGTTAACCTACCTAACCAACGCAGTCCCGTCGCTATATACTATACTAAGAATATCTCATTTATACTGTGGGACCCTCGAGAGGCTTGAAACTCGTGTTGTATATATATATACAAGATAAGATGGCCCGAGTGTGCATTTTAGAGCTCAAGCAGCGTTTGGAGAAATTTTTATTTTTATTTATTAATTAATAATGTTTTACAATGTTTTACAATATTTTAATAATTGTAACAAAATTTATAGTAATATTTTTTAATTGTGAATTATTGCAGATTAATATTAAAAAGTAACTCAAAAAATTTACAAAGAAATAAATTTTATTTAAGTGGATATGAACCTTTTAATATTGTAACTTACGTGACCATGAGACTTTATATAACGTTGTTATGACTGAAACTTACCTGAAACAAAAAATTATAATATGTTTAAATAAAATGATTATAGTTACGTATAAAATTCTATTATGTAGTAAAATAATAATTAATATAAATTAATATGTATATGCAGATGAAAACAATGATATTAGTCGTAAAATAGGATAAAACCAATTAAAAAAGCATATCTACAGAAATTTGAATATCTTTCATTGTCATTAAAGAAAAAACTAAATTAAAAAAAAAAGTAAAAAACAAAAAGCTTATTTCTTTACGAGTATCATTTAAAGACGATTTTGGAGTATCGCAATCTGTATAGCTACAATATATACAAGGCCATTGCTCGATATCAAGCGGTTAAAGAGAGCTAATAATCGTCGAAAGTTCAGTAGACGCCGCAATCAAAAGCGCATTTGGCGAAACAAAAGAAATCCCGTATCGAAAGCAATAAAGTGCAGTGGAACAAGTAGCCGACAAAGAAACGAATATAAGATGAGGAGCGCAGTATCGCGGACGCACTTGTCGCGATTCGAGGCGTGTAATTTACGTCATGGTCTCGCCAGCTATACATAATTTCTAAGCGCGTTAAAATCTCTAAACCAACAGATACACGCACACACACACACACACACAGAGAGAGTAACTCAACCCTGTAGAGTATTTATCTCCAACAAAGAGCAGTTCCACTGGTCCGCGGCCTCTGCAGCCGCTGCAAGCAGCAGCAGCAGCATCTCGCCTGCGCTCCCGTCGTTCGCTTGGAGAAATTCTGTTTTATTTTAAGCAGGGCAGCTCAGGGCCCTTCTTTCTCATCTTCGTTTTATCTCGCGGCGGCAGCCCGAGCCGGAGCGCAGCTACTCTAGGCTTTTATATACATCGAATACAAGGCGAGAGCGAGAGAGCGAGAGAGCGAGAGAGATGAACGGTAAAACGGTTACACGCCGAGTCGTCGCTCTATGTGGCCCGTCTGTGTGCGCGCGCGTATAAGTTTCTTCTCGGCTGTACGATCTCTACGACTGCTTATCTCGCGCAGCTTGTGCATGTGCGCCTCTCCGGCTCATGTATACCAATGCGACTGTGTGTAACGAAGCGAGAGAAATGGAGCTTATACATTCGTCGTCGCCCCGATTGCACTCACCGCGCGCCGGATTGACTTTTCACGTTGACGAAAGGGCTGTGCAGGAATTTCAATTGGGGAGGCAATCGATGCTGGTGGTGAATTTCCGAGTGCCGGGCTCCGCGCAATGATACCCATCTCGCATGCGGTGATTTTCGAGTGCGCGTCGAGGATGCATGTATGGCTGCTGCCTTATTGTTCACCGAGAGAGAGGGAGAGAGAGAGTATGCGAGCACGAGCTGCGTGAATTGTTTCGACCTCGGAGAATGCAAAATCGCCGTTTGCGATGAAGATTGACTTTATACAGTCCCGGACGAAACTTCGGCTCTGAACCGCACTATGTCATACCGCACTATGGCTTAGAATTAATTTACCGCTTGTACTTGTGTGCCGCGTGACTTATAAAATACTTTGTTACGATTTTAATGTTTATACAGTGCAGACAACGGATGCTTTTATTGATCGATAGTGAATAATTGTTTATTATGTCTTGGGTGAAATTCTGTATTTTGAAAAACGCCAAGATTGTATATATAATCTTATAGCATATTAACCAGAGTTCAATAATAAAATAAGTTTGCGATTTAATAAAAAAAAATTTAAATACTTGGACACTGAGAAAAAAGAAAAAGTGTAAAATAATGTAAAAAGGAACAGATACATTCTGGATTCTAACGTGCATTATAGATGAAGATAAGTAATAGTAAATTAGTAAATTAACAAAATCAAAGTCTTATTATTGTTTAATGAGTATATCCTGGTACAATATAGTATAACACTTGTTTTTTATGACTAAAGTTAAGAGATATTAAATTGAGATAAATCAATGTCGCTCAAAATGATAAAGTATAATTAAACTCAACCGTTAAATAGTAATATAAAGCATCGTAAATTCAATTCTTATTGGACAGAAATATCGAATTTCATAGACCAGATTATCTCTCTGACTACTTAACAAGTCAGCAAGTTATGTATCGAAGCTCTAAAGGGTTGATGTTGTCTGCTTCGTAACTCAATAGTATAAGAAAGAGTTGAGCAATTTACCAGACTAAATAACGATTAATAATAACTGACTTTATCATTTTAAAATTCATTGTTACTATAAATTAAAATAAAAATGATAATACATAATTTAGTTTTCTACTTTACTGACACTGACTGAAACAAATTTTGTTTAAATAATGCATTGCTCAAAAATTTATCCCATAATAATCATCCTGTATCGCGAGTAAAAATGAAACATCCCGACTTTTTTGTGTAAGTATTATAATATTGTATAATATGTGTATTTTCGTAAATCGCAGAAATTTTACAGAAAGCTCCGTCTACACAACTTCCGAATCATGCACAAAATTTTTCTCGGTATAAATAACACAGCAAATCCAGCCACTGCAATATACCGGAGATGGAAAAAGCTTTTCGACGAACCTGTACATCCTCATAATCGCAAATCTTCAGCGTAACGCACGGCGACACGAGAGAGACCAAGAGAGAGATCGGTTCTGCGCGACGATCAAAGCAGTTGCTTGCAGTTCTGTTACCCTGCATGATATACAACAGAGGGAGAGAGAGAGAGAGAGAGAGCCAGATCCATTACGAGTGGCCGCGCGCGATCATTATCTAATAAGTGCTCGGGCCGCCCTTTATCGTCCGCCTCGTTGCGCGCGCGCGCAATTCTCACGCACTGTTCCCGCATTTGTTGCGCTCGCTCTCTTTTGTCTCCTCTCTCTCTCTCTCTCTCTCTCTCTAACGTACAATATGTACGCGGTGTGTATTGAAAAAGGCGGTGCGACGGCGAAATGGGCTTTTTGCGTTTGGATATATTAGTAGTGGAGCAATTGTCTCCTTTGTCGTCGAGAGACGGCTTTTCAATCCTATGAGACATGTTTCTTGCTAGTACTTATTTATGCGCAATTAGTCGCTGTTGAGCTTGTAATACGTCGAGTGTTTGCAAGTAATGACTCGCGATTAATTGAATTCATTATTGACTTTTTTATGATACTTTGTGGTGAAAAGCGTTAAAGATTGCATTTTTTTCTTTTATAAATGTATACATTTAACAATGAAAACGAAAAAAGCTGCTTATGTCATATACTGTAAAATTTTGTTTTACCGAAAAATGTTTACAACAAGTCTGGCTGACTTCTATAGAATGAAATATCTTTAATACCTCTGATTGATCCACGGTTTCTGTCCCCTCCCCCTTCAAATACATACATTCTTGCAAATACATAACAACGTAAAACGGGTCTCCAGCTCTGCTGAAATTGCGAAAGTAGATGAAAAGCCAAATGGATTTCAGTACACGTCCACGAGGCTAATTTACATCTGCATCGTAAAAATTATTAAACTAAAACAATATAACGCAGGCGAGCTTCATAGACAAGCGCTCGTAAATCATGCAGCTGCTCCTATATATGCACCACGAGAGAGAAAGAGAATGAGAGAGAGAGAGAGAGAGAGAAAGAACAAGAGAAGAAGGAGAGGTTGGCTGCAGAGCAGTACACAGCCGATGGCCACCTACAACAATATGCGCACACATACGTGCGGCGGTATGCACAGCGGCGAGGATAATAAAAACTCGCGGAATGGGAGCTTCGAGAGAATTACTGGACCTTGCCCAACTCACTCTCCCTCCCTCCCTCTCTCTCTCTCTCTCTTTCTCTCTTGACCCAGCCCTAAACGTCTCGCTCGCTCACGCCTATTATAATCCCAGCCCCTAGGAGACGCAGCGCTGCATCAGTGAGCTGCACAAGTCAAAACGTACACAGACGAGTGCACGTGTTACAAATACGTCAGTCACCAGTGCATCGGTGTCAATGGCGACGTGCACATTCAAAAGCTCGCGGGTACACACGTGTCTATGTATGTGTGTGTGTGTGTGTGTGTGTGCGTGTGCGTGTTTGTGTACAATGAAGCGCGAGAATCGATTCGCGGAATGTATGCAAGCGGCCGGAAATATATAAAACTCGACGTGGGTACAATGTATAGTATCGGAGTGGGAGAAAACTTTAACGGAGATATTCGCGGCTTTCGAAAAGTGTCATGGGAAAACTGACGATCGTTACGGCTCTTTGTGCAAGTATAGAGCGAAGCCTTTGAGAGCGCATTCGTGCGGGTAGAGAGGATTTGCGAAAGAAAGGCAGTCAATTGTTGCAGGGAGGAGGAATGTTGGACACTTTTCTATAGCTTTTGCGTTTGTACGTACGTAGAGGTATTGCCGGGAATGAGTTTTGATTAAATGCACCGTTAAAGCGCGTTTGATTAAATACTGATGAGAATCAAGACTTTCCTTTTAATTAAATATCTGAACAAAAAAGAACATATTATCTGTAAATTACATAATAGATGGTATGTATAATATACATGTGTATGTTGATAAAATATTGCATCAATACTGGCGATAAAATATTCGTGACGAGGGCAATGCTCATTATGCACTTTTGTACGTGAATTTGCTTTAAAAAGAATTTTTAATACCGTTCTACATCACATTAACGGTTAGTGTATGACTTATTTTTTATTATAGTACTGCAGTGTACGTCACTTTGAATATAAAATTTTATGTTTCTCAAGATAAAGTAATACTTTTTTATAATATATATTTTTCTCGCAAGCTTTCTGGCCTTATACGAAGAAACATTTAAAAATAATATTGTATATAAACCTTCAGCGATAAATATAATAATTTTCATTTTTATTCGCTTATGGTTAATATTTGCTTTGAAGCAGAAAACGATTGTATAGAAAAACTTATTATTCCCAAGGAAATTGAATATGCAGATATATGAAGTTGAAATTTTACGACACTTTCTGTCATTTCGAATTATCGGTGAAGCGAGAGTCGCGAGCGTCGGTACAGCCGCTTTGGAATTCGCAGATTAAACGCTATCGAAGAGAATTTTCTATTTTCATTAAGCATCTCGAGCGATTTTTTGCATGAATTGCATTGCCGCTTTGAGAGACTCATTATAAAACGCATCGTTACGGAAACTGATGCGCCAGCACAACACACTCCTCGAGACCTTGGCAAGAGTACGAGTGACAATAAATAAAATTTCCTTTGGGTACGGCGTAATCGCCGCGGCGCGATTCCCGTATAGATTTATGCGCGAGCGGCTCGGACTCTTGCGAATAAATTCTTACATATTTATCTCGCATTGACATGCTCGGTGCATTCAATTGATTGATGTTACGCGACAGACTCAACGCTCGCCGGCGTCGCAGTACATCAATTCTATATACCAAATGTTTTTTTTTTCCTCGCTGCCCAAGGACTTGTCGGATCTCTTTGTTGCTATTTTTGCAAAAATTCAGGTTATTGTGTGACATTAATTGATAATTGAATCTGAAGTTATTTCGATAAGATTGTCTTATACATCGCACACAAGATTCGAAAAGCTGCATGTTGCACAATTCAATACCAGTAAATTTTTAATTATTCAAAAAATTTTTTTAAGTGCAATATTTAGATTGTCTGCTATTATAATGTATTTTAAATATATTTTCTATCGATTTCAGCATCATGTATTTATAGCGCTTTTTCTTTTATACCAACAGAATACAGCTGTCAAACATTTCAGAAAGTTGTCAAAGTCTAGCATGCTAAGGGTCAACGAACAAATCATCTTAGCTTTCCTCTCTCTGTCTTTCAACTCATCGACGCGTTTCAAGAGCGAACGAAAATAGCGAGGAGAAGGAAGGACACTGCAGAGGGACAGGTATACAAGATTGGAAATTGGAAAATCACGCAGTCGAGCGTCGCGTGTACATATTTGCCGAGAGCGCACGCGGCGCGCGGAAACGGCCGTCTCGCCAGGTGCGACACCGTAAATTTTCAGACAAAAAAAAAACGAGAAGGAAAGAAAAGAATAAGGAAGGAAAGGGAAAAAGGCACCGCGCGGCGTCGAGAGCTCGAATATCCGCCGTGACGCGCACAGGTCACGAAATCTTTTCCGTGCCCTCTCTCTCTCTCTCTCTTTCTCTCCTCTCGGCGACTCTCTCTTTTTTTACTGCCTCTCCATGCTCTCCCGCATCAATGCGCAGAACCACTGATATACACTCAAATTTACTCCTTTTCGTGCTGTCTTTTGCAAAGCAGCGCCGCAGCGGCCACTCGCGTGTTCGCCATTTATCTCTGTACACATCCATCAGCTTTTCGGGAGCGTTTAATGAATTGGCCCTTCTACACGGCATCATTTGTACGTCGAACTTGTAATTTTGCACGAGAACCGAGTGCATGCGAAATTACAGCCTCCGGAATGACTTAAGTTTATAATAGCGTATTTTCGAAGAGATTGCGTCATTATAAAAAAAAGGCGTCGTCTTAATTAAGATTTATAAAATCGTTTCGTAAGCATCGATTATACATTTTACGTTCGAAAACAAAAACTTTATCCGAGAGAGACGCGGGCATAACACACGCTGCACTCGACTATATATACATTGTATCTCTCTCGATTTTTGCTCGATTACACCTCGGGAATCGCATTTGCCCTTGCATTGTCTCGAATATAATTTTATTATCATCCACGCAGAAATAATGCCCTGCTAGCGCAAAAACACGATGTATAAGAGACACAATTTCATGCACGCAATCATTCTCATAATATACGCAATATGCACCAAATCAGGTCACTCTAAATTATTCATTATTCAAACTCGGCGATAAAAATCAAACTTTATTCAACAATACAAATTGTAAGATATCCCACGCACGAAGCGAGCAAATAAAAACAATCCTGCTGTAAAATTAACAAGTTCAGTCGATTAGCTGCAATATACAATGATTTCAAGAAACTCGCTACATACAGTATAGAAACACTGCCAGAGCTTTCTACCGCGGGTATATACACCATACAAATTTTCACGATCCTCAAACCGAGTATATACAGCCGCTGTTCTCGCACGTGCCCATCACCGGCGAAACGTGCGCAGGAGGAAGCAAGAGAAAGAGGGAGAGAGAATACCTGCGCAAACAAAAGGACGGCGTAAAGTTGAGGGTCCGGGCAGGTGCAGGTCGCGCACGCGGACGTATACAACACACAAGCACACACAGAAAGAGAGAGAGAGAGAGAGACCGAGAGACACGTGTGCAGCTCACCACAGTAAAAGCTGTCCTTCAGCGGCGCGATTTCAGCTTTCGAAACGATAAGGGGGGCGACCACCTTTCCTCGGACGTAATGCGCGTCGGACAATGAAAGCCTTTGATTGCATTGTTTAAATAAAAGCGAGGAGGTCCCCGTGTATATAACCTCCGCGCGAGGTATATAACTTCGTATTGAGTATGTATATATGTATATATAAAGTACGAGCGGGAAGGAGTAACTATAGACGAGGTGCGTGTTTTTGTGAGCCTCGCGGTTGCTCGCCGCGCGCCGAGGAAGATGCCACTACAGGCAAGATGAAAGAAAGGCTTCTAAGGTTGCGCAGTACTTTTTCTCCGACTGACTCCGATTCGAATCGTGAAAACTTTTTTACTATAATAATTAATTTCGGTGCATTAATGGTATTTAGGGTGCCGGAGAAGATGGTGAACGAACGTTAATATTATGATTCAAGTTGATGCTTGCTGTCTCAATTCGAGGATACACGCGGCCAACATTTTCGAGAACTGAGCAAACAAGCTTGAATGAGAATTGCTTATTCGCTTGATCGTGTCTAAAAATGAACACATGATCTCAAACTCCTGCTATACATTTGAAAAAATCTCAACTCTCGATAAAAATCAACTACATTCTGTCTGTCATTCGATTTCCTCAATATCTAAGCAATTTTATTTTTTCAACTCTATACCAAAATATCATTTCAGATACAACAGTCGTATTCTTATTCCCCTACTGGTAAAAACACTCAGATATAATACAAGAATTACATAAGCTCTCGTAATACCCTTTAAAACACGCACACACCTATGTATACACACACACACACACACACATATATATATATATACACACATCCTTCAATCAGTGCAATATCATACAGCAAGAAAGTTTCATTCTCGCATCCAATCGAAAACAGGCGTCGTCGAAGTGCGCAAAAAGAATACGAGCGAGATTATGATACGCAGCAGCTCTCGTTTGCGCACCTCGGACACGCTAGACTCTCCACACGCGAATCACTCATACGAGCTGCAAACAAGCCTGCGTAGATTAGACACTATATACGCGCGGCCCGGTTATATATACTTTATTCCCCGAGACTATATGGCATTCAAGCCCTCGTATTTCTCTATACGCGCATATCGTCCGATTTATGGCGACGTTATTAAATTATATGCGCCGATAATGCCGCTGTCAACTCCCACGCGTGTCCGCTACCTGTAACCTGTTCGAAACCGGCTCGAAATTAACCCAGAAATCTCTCTCTCCCTCTCGAACGTGGGTGTACTTATATGTATACGTGCGTACGCGCAGCTTCGATTTCGATGGAATTCGGCGTGGCGAGAGATATCATATATATATGCGTATGTATGTACATACGAAAAATTTAGCGTTGTTCTTTTGTAAGCCGATGGCGTTTTGCGCTTTATGCGTCGTGGATATTTATTGGGCGTCCGTGCAGTTTTACGTAAGACGATAAATTAGGTGGTTGCAGCCGAAGTATATGTAGCGGGGCGACTAATGTTGTCTTATTCGATAGCGGGTAACATCGGACCGATGCGAATACGCGAGGACTGGTTATTAGGCTCTGGTGAGACTTGAATTCTTCCGGTAATTGACAGTACAATGTTTGTTTAGACCCGTGTTTGTGCAATGTGTCAGGGACAATGAAATATGGAGAGATGATTGTGTAGTTGCGCCATACATCATTATCGAAACCTCATTTGTTGTATCATTATAATACAGGAAATAATAAAATACAATTTTTTATACATATACATCGATGATTGCAGATTTGTTCAAATAATTGCCAACCCATATTTTACATCACTCAATCACAACTCGAATGAGCAAGTCTCTATATGCATTCGATCAGGAAAAATGTAAGTTTCACGTATTACGAAAGCCACTTTCGCGGACAAGTTCGGGGCCCAAAAAAGAAGATAACAGTGCAAATAAGTGCAGGAAGTGGAGAAAAAAAAAGCACAGTCCCATGACAACTGCCATATCCAGAAGAGATAAGTTTCCGACAATAAGCTGCATTGAACACGAGCTGCGCGCTGCTATTCAGACGTGTCTCTGCGTCTCAGAACCAGATCTTTGCTCTCTCTCTCTCTCTCCTGCTATAGGCGAACTCTCTCTTCCTCTCTCTCCTCATTCGTTCTGGCCTAGGGCCAAAATACTATTACAGCTGCAAAGGTTAGGGAGCTGCGGCACATCGCGTAATATCGGCCATCGATCATTAGCTAAGAGCCGGCCGCGCGAGAGACCGCAATTAAACCTTGTAACATACCGCGCCAGCAGCCAGACACTCGCCAATCAATCGCGTGCACCTACATATGCACGCCAGACGAACTCGACGATGGAAATTTTCACCTTTTCATACGCGTGCTCTATCATTATGATTAACGCCGCTCGATTTATGCCCGCCGTAAGTGTATAATATCGCGGAACGGGGACCAACTGGTATAAGGAGGTGATTTTTCGCGACTGCAGCAGATTTGCCGGCGGCACATTGTTCCCGATAATAAAGTATATATTGAAATGTCTTGGACTGTTATTTTGCCGATGCTATGTATATGTAGGCAAAACGACGAAACTCATTGCTCGCGAGAGATAGCAATCTCTGTGATTCGTGTACGGGATTGTTGTTTGACTTTTTCCGAGAGAGGTCGCATAGATTCCGGGTATATTCTCTCGCGAAAAAGGTGGAGAACTAATCAAAAAAAAAAAAACAGGTAAAAATTAAACAGGAAGCATAATATATAGAAGAAGCTAGAACAGTCGAGAGCATTATAAGAGCTTTGGTATAAATTAATAAGATTTGCATGATCAACGAGAGCTCATTATGTGCAAAGCAGCTGCTCCCGCGCGTCGAACAATTATCGTCAACGATGCGTGCATTGGCAAAAAAGTCATCGAGAGTCAAGAGCAAGAGAGACAGAGGAGGAGGGGAGAGGGAGACACAGAAGGGGTAAGAGAAACTGAGAATTCGAGATCTATACAAATATTGACGGTAGGAGAAGTGACGCAACGCGCGACCGTATATAGAAAAATCGATGTACGCCCTCCCCAAGCTCAAGAGCGACTCTTGCTGCCGGTCGCGTAACTCCATTATATACGTTTCTATACCGCGTACACGTCCACTGTATTGCTCGTGTGATGGGGAGGCTATGAGCACTCGCTGACAAAAAAAAATAGGAAGCTCTCATTTTTGTAGAACCGCTCCGCCAAGAGGCCTTATTATCGAATGCGAAAACTATAAGTGTAGCCTTGAGTCGCATAAACGATCGGTTAATGATAATTACGGTGGTGGCGGCGGCGCGCGTCCGGTGCGTAAATACACGGGAAGACACGCGCAAAGGATAAATGTCGATTTGCCGAGGTTGCCCTCGCGCATCTGCGAAATATTAAAGTGAGAGAGAGCGCGCGTGTGTTATCGGTGAATTGCATATGCCGCTATTGCTTGTATACATATACCGCCTGCGGGAGCCTTTTGAAAATGACGCGCGAGCGCGCTTGGCAGTGTCCCAGATAAAGGGGACGGGACGCTTTTCGAGGAGTGCAATTTTCGTGGCTTTAAAATTCATGAGCTTGGCCGCGCTGCACTACTACTCTCCTCTTCCTTGCACAACACTTTGGCTCGGTTTACTTTAATTTTATGAATGAATTACCGCTGCCCCGATCTGCGAGATCGCGGTGCAGTGTGTATATACGATATGTATGTAGGCTGATGCTGCCGGGCGACGGCGGGGGGAATCGATTTTTACGATGCGGCTACTCTGCGGCGCGTCGTTGATTCTCTCTCTCTCTCTCTCTCTGTCTGTGTTTGCTTGACTCACCGGAATTACAGTATGGGTAATTCGGATTCAGCGGCGTGGTTTTAGCAAAACATTGGGTGGCTGGATTTAGAAGTTGTTTAGTTTATCCACACACCTCGCGTGGATGTGTGTTGCTTTAGCCTTAAACTTGTGCAGCCTCCGAATTCAACGCGGCGCTCGATTCTCTGACACAACTGACGCGGATCGTTGCGTAAACGGGGGAATGGAAGACATCGGTGAAATCGTATTATATACGACGACAACAAGCGGCGGAGTACATTGCAGCCTCAACTTTTATACCAGAAATAATAAACTGCCAGCAACGAGTTGCAAGTACGTATACATCGTTTTTATATAGCGAGCAAATTCATTTATAGTTGATGTACATTATCGAAATCCTTATATGTTTATTTGATCGTTATTGCTCGCGAGCAGCGAATATCTCGGTGTAAACGCCGAGTGTGTTTAACAAGACTTTTATGCAATTTTGCGAATACGGGCGAACACAATCTTCGCATTAACTTTAAAGTTACAAAAGTTTTGCATACGTTGCGCATATACGCGTTGCGTTAGCGCGCCAATAAAGTGCTGGAATAAAAAGAATTGCCGCGGCCAACCGGCAACAATAACGAATATACATATTATACACCCGTTAAATTTTATCACATAACGCATGGCGCACACACACTACCTGTCGAAACGATCGATAAATAAGCTCGCCGAGATTGCAGAAAAAAAAAGGCGTCGATTTCCCAAGAAGTGGCGATTCATATACATGTACGCGCACGCCGCTCGCGAACCACGTGGATCGCTCTCTACATGACACTATATAATACGGCGTGTATGCGTATGTGTGTGGAGTGCGTGGGTGGAGGCAACTGTCGGATTGAATTTATTTGCCTCTCGCGCATTGAGTAACAATAATTGCTAATATTATATCATGCGTTAATTGGACCGATGACCAGACGGTCCATAATATAGTACGCGGTGTGCACCATGGGAATATAAGATACACATAGATGTATGTGTGTGTGCGTGAGGGTGTGTTTCGATAGCATTCACGTTGCAGATACGCGTATATATATCAATTCGACGCCTATCAGACTGTGATTCGCGTATGCGATAACGAAATTTCGCTCGCGGAGCTATCCGCGTAAAAAAAAAGCTTAATTCCTGTGTTTTTTTTCCCAGGTAGATTTATGGAGTCGATAGATTTAATGGTGTCGCTTTATGAATGCTCGCCTGGTCTCACGGGATATTTATAATACCTTTGATTTTTTGGGGATATAAACTGTTTCTTTTGGGTACATAGACGTATACGCAGAAGCGCATACGTTTTTAAATTTTGTAGAAAAAGATAATTACCAATACCAACACATAAAATAAATGAAATCCAATGCAGTTATCATTGCATCTATATATACTGCAGTACCAGCCATCGGATAAAGCTTTAAAAGAAACCTATCGTACCGACACGTGACTCGCCTCTCACACAATCATTCCTCTCTACAACAAGTGCATCGCAAACCTCCGGGAGCGCGTTCATACGCGCACATGCACCAAGTACGCGAAACAATTGGTCCTTCGTATACAATACGAACCGTGGACGCTCCAAAGCTGAAACCGCCTGAACCAGCGAATGTAACTCGCGGTTTTACATGTATATAATAACTGTAGCTGTACACTCACAGGCGTGACCCTGTACACTCCCATCCGCGCGCGAAACCATTACAAAACTCGTAGCAGCACACATCGCTCGAAAAAGCAGAAGAACGACAGAGAAAGAGAGATGCTGATTTCCGAGGAGTAGTAAAAAACGAGGCTCGTGTCCTTGGTGAGTTTCTTCTAATACCTGGCGCCGCAAATGGTGCTAATTTCGTGAGACGGGCAAAGGATCGAGGAGGAGGATGAGGAGGAGGAGGAAAAAAGAAGCCATCGAGGCTCGGCTGCCTCGGAATTGCGGTTAGAGCCCCGCGGATAGGACTGTTGCGCGATGATTCACGATCGATTCGCCGCTGTGAAGCCGCAACCGGCGACCGGCTCTCCTCCTCTCGTACGCCGCGCGCGCGCGCGATGATTCAAACGCCCGCCGCGCAATCAAACACTCGCTTCTTTTTTCTCCCTCTCTCTCTCTCTCTCTCTCTCTGTCTCACCTCCTCTTCTTCTGCTTCATCCCTGCTTCTCCCTCTCTCTCCCTCTTTATACAGTGTACATCGCTCGTTACGAAATCCTGTTGTGTCTATATATGTGTGTATATAGCGTACGCTCTGGTGCGGTCAATTAGAATCTTCGCCAAGAGAGAAAGAGAGAGGGAGAGGGAGGTCAAACGGAATTCGTCGCACATATACGGAGAGCCGTGAAGGAAAGAGAGAGAGAGAGAGAGAGAGAGAGAGAGACAGCGCCATTTTCGTGTCAGTGAACCCCCCGCTGCTTACTCAGCGTATCTGAAATATGCATATATATACATACGTGCGCGGCGTACTCTCCGTCAGATAACAGAATGGCCGTATATATATACACGCGCGCGTGATGTGTCTGTGCGGGCGGCGCGAGCGTAACAGGCCTAAAAGGGAATTCACGTGCAGGAGAGCGAGAGAGAGAGAGAGAGAGAGACAGAGAGAGAAAGAAAAGGAGTGTGACTGCAGCGCTCGAATGTGGGAGAGGCTCTGACGTTTATTGTGGTATAGCTGAGATTTGGAGGCTTGTTGTAACACAGGCTTTTCGTGCTTTAGAAATTTCCATGTATTATATACGTTGTCTACTGCATTGGGAAGTAGTTTTGTTGTGGTGAGCGCCGGTATAGTTTGGCAGTTCCATATAGGGAAGATGTTCTCCCTCTCTCTCTCTCTCTCTCTCTCTCGCTCTCTCTGGATTGTCGAGAAGTGTTGCAGATTGCAATATATGTTGCGCCGATGATAAAGGGTTAACGCAAGATAATGGATATTCACAGAGGAATTTCATGTAATTTATTCACTCGATATACTTGGAATCGAGGAAATACGTTTTTGTGTGCAACTCACTAGATACATTTTCATCTTGGAATATACGGACGAATTATGAAACTATAGCAAATTTGCTTGCACCCGATAGACTGGATTTAAGCTTAAAATTATAAACAATGACTTGTATTATTTTTATAAATCACTACTGCACTAACAAAACTACTCATATTGTAAATCAGAAAACGCATAACTCGATCATTTTCATTTACCCCACGCTTTAGTATTCAAAAGCAATAATCCGAATTTATTTTCAAATCAACATCTATCAACTCCACAAATTTTCGTTTTTAATTTCCCTTATATTCCGGCGTGTACCAGTCGAGCGCGGAACATTCAGTTTATCCGCGAGCTCGTAACGCCAGGATTACACACACACACACACACAGCCACCGGGCGCAAGCCTCGGCGCGAGCTCAAGTTTAGCCGTTGATTTCATGAATAAATCCATGGCCGCGCAGCGCGTCGAGAGCAGATCAAACAATAAATATTTGCTATTCTCGGGTTGTGTGCAGGCGCGAGTGGTATAGACGAGGAAAGCTTTTATATCGCGTCTCTCTCACCCTGTTTTTACATTAATTTGATGAACCGCACGCGCGGCACAGGCTTCACGGCTTGTCAGATCAAAGACCCTGATGCGTGATCGTGAATGGCACTTTTATTTCAAATGGTATATACACACGTTGCGTTGGTCTATGGTATATACCTTTTTCTTTTATATATTTTCTGTGCTCGCACACTTGACTTTCTCGGTATTGAAAAGTTTATCCCTTCGCGTAGGATTATTCTGTCGCATTTTTCACAATATCAGAGCAAATTATATTTCAATTCCACGAATTTTATCTTCATGCGGCCGTAGGCTTATCTTTTTTTTTTTTTATTTCACTCATAAAATATACAGCCTCCCGCGTCTCTTTACGATCCCCTCAATAAAATTTTTTTTACATTATCCAAAGGGAATGGTTCAACATACAGCCCACTCGGTATCTATCATCTATATATATCGAGGATGCACATATTCGAATTGCAAATCGCAGAATTCGTCTTTTGTGCGAGCTCAATGGTGCGAATTCCACGGGCGAATTCCTTCCCCGCGCGAGATGCGCGCATAAATAAAGCACTGGCGGGGCATTAAAACGTGAGCGCCAAGAATGCGAGAGAGAAAGAGAGAGAAAGAGAGAGAGAGAGAGAATATATCGAAGATCAGCGTGTGACAGTTTATTATGGGAGCGAGTTGAAAGAGCAGACGAGAGCTTCTCTGCAC
Source organism: Megastigmus dorsalis (assembly GCA_900490025.1). NCBI lineage: Eukaryota > Metazoa > Arthropoda > Insecta > Hymenoptera > Megastigmidae > Megastigmus > Megastigmus dorsalis. Next base: position 103,014 of record UELU01144976.1, read on the forward strand.
ACAGACACGCATACATGAGGCGACGGCTGCGCGGTAATTAAAAACGAGGACAATACAATTAATCGGCGAGCGCCATACAAAACCGGCCTTCGCTCGCCTCGCTTTCCGGAAGTCCCTTGTAAAAGCGAATGGACGCGCTCAGTGTGTGCAGTGTACAGTATATATATAAAGTGTTGCACGCATATATACTCGGTGTGAGACAATGTTCAGACTCGCTCATCGCGCGGCGACCGTCTCTCGCCCGTGCTCGATATACTCGTAAGGTTCGTTCGCCCATTCGAATAGTCGCACAGTGAAGCCGTAGTTTCTGATAGTTGACAGTGCTAGTATTCGCAACATTTAAATGAAAATACCGAAGAAAAGTCCGCTTGAGAATACTTAGCGTTCGAAAAAAGATATTATCGCTTCAACTGCAATAAATGTACTTTTTTTCTTCGAACAAGGTATGCGCACTTTGGAAAACATCGTGACAATTTATTCGTGCTTGCACAAACATAAAAAAAACAAAGGCAACTCGACGAGTTCCACGAAAACTGACGCGTTGATAAATTTAAAAATTATTCCGTCGCAAATGAATGAGCAGCGGACATTTGAAATGTTAATCGCTTTTACGCGTAAAAACACACCGATTTCCAGCTTCATATCAACTTCCCGTGGCCTCGAGAAACTACTCTATAGACGTAATCACACATCTTATCCATCATACGGTATACGGAACGGCAGAGTATAACATAACAAAAGATGACCGCTGTGATGTACCGACTTTTCATCTCGGAACAGAAAACATATAACGGAGAACGTGCACTGAAACTCTATATACCCCGCGAAGATGAAAACAAGAAAATCCTCATGTTAAAGCTTTCTCCTCCCCCGTCTCGAAAACAAAGTTTCGAGCGACTGCAACTAGCGAAAAGTGCACTCAATCACCCGAGGAATCACCAACACTTGTGCAGCTCCGGGGGCCCATAGCTGCAGCCAACTGCCATGGAGAATTTCGCAAGGTCCGCAAAAACTTATTGTGTGCAGCTCGAGAGAGAGAATCTAGCGTTGGCGTACTGCATATACATAACATCCCGTGCATTAAGTATTGCGTTATGCCATCGTTGGGTGCCGACTATAATAAAATTTGTGCGAGTCTCTCTCTGGTGTGCCGGCGCCGTCGCCGTGGGTGCAATTATCCCCTGGGCCAAAAAACAAAAAACAATCTTGGCACGTATTATCTCCAAGTAGCCACTTCTATATAGATAATTCGACACGAGATGGAAGGGGTTAATGCCGCCGCTGCAGCACTCTCAAGTTCAAGGTTGAGTATACGTCCCACGTTGTAAAGTTAATGCGGCCGTTTAGCGTCATTTATTAAACGACTCGGCTATACGTATAATGACAAATATTATGCTCCGTACCCGAATGTAATTATCGCGGCGGAGGTACAATACATGCATTTTGTGCTTTGGGAGACGACTGCGCATACGAGCTTCTTTTACGAGTGCGCGGACGAAATTTTTTGCCTTTCAACGTCCTATCGCAGAAGCTTGAGATACGGCGCAGCATAAAAGTCCTATTTTGAAAGTATATAATGGTTTTACAGAAACGGTATTTCGATTTTCTGCAACAAATATATATGTATCTGCAACAAATATACTTTATTAAAATTATTCGAGCGATTCAACTCGTGTTCAATTTGAATTTTTTTACGATTAGCGACGGTTCGGTGTCTCGCGTGTATAGGTATATACGCCGCATCTAGCAGAGCGCGGGCCACAAATAGCGAGCCGCAAAGAGCCAACACAAATTAAACTTGTACAATAAGCTGCTCTCGTGACAGAACCGCCCTATATCAACGACTCTCAAGAGCACCAACTCTCGACTTTTCCATTATGATTCGCACGTATTCCTGCACATTCAATTGACTGGAAACAAAGCGAGATTCCGCGCACCTCATGCACACGCTTACTATAGCCACACCGTAAGGTGCAATACCCAATAATGCACTCGGCAGGCTCTCTCGATCCGCCCGGGCTCGAGAGTATAGGAAGAGAACATCCATCTCCATCCATGCGCGCGCGTCTTCTCCCAGTTTGGCAACACTGGTGCGCGGCTCCGCGCGCGAAAGTTGCCTCCTCGTGTGTCCTCGAGAGCGGCAGGCACAGTTCCTCCCGCCGCTTTTCTCCTTTTGCAGTCCAGCAGCTCGATCCCATGCACGCCATCGCGCATGCACATGTGGACGACGCGAGCGCGCGAGCTAATGCCTTCTGTGCTTTCTTTCCTTTCGCCCCTCGCTCCCCTTTGAGTTGCTGCTCTTGTATATGTATATACAATACCGTATAGAAACTCTCTCGCTTGGCTTTATTTTGACGAGAGTATCGTGTGCTCTCGGGGGGTGACGCAAAATATTACCTCAGTCCGACTCTCGTGCGTGTGTGTGTGTGTGTGTGTGTGTGTGTGTGTATACGCTCTCTCGGTCTTTCTCTCGTCAAAAGTCGTCTAGACGTCGTCGTCGACGTCGTACAGTCGTTCGTTGCAAGAGCGAATTTCATTAAGAGGATCGTAAAAGAGCTGGAGAGCCCGAGTGTGTGTAAGCATGAGTTGAATGTGCGTGTGCGTGCAAAAGGTCAGAGCGCGAGTTAGGGTTATTTTTGATACCCTTTCATGGGACGGTTAATTTGTATTGCCTGACGATTAGACCGTAAAAGCTCTTTCTCTCTCTCTCTCTCTCTCTCTCTCTCTCTCTCGCTTCTCGTTTGCTTCTTGTGAAAGAGAGAGAATTTAAATACGTACCTCTCGAGCTTAGCAACTGCACCATTATATTGCCGAGCGCAATAATAATTTGAGTGATTTGCTAATTATGTGCGATTAAATTAAAATGCTGTATAAACTTGGCAATTTATTAGCGAGTTTGCAATTGTGATCATTGTGTGGTTGGCTAATGGTTCTCAAAGATTCGGATATCTGTGAGATCGATGAAATATATTCGTTATTACTCGACTTATTTCGTTGTAATATTGCTTATCAACTATTTTCTTAATGGTGCAATAAACCGACTTCAAATTGGCATAAACTTTAATTAAAAATATGAAATCTCTTACACTAACAAGAATACTCAGAACAATGCCAATTTATTTGTGATAACAAAATAAGGATCAAGGCGCAGCGGAGAGGACACATACTAAACTAATTATGTCTTTGTATTTTTAAACCATCCATTCATTTCCTAACATGGGTCGTAAAAGTATGTCGATTTATCGGCAATCTAGATCCTGTTTGCATCGGGGATGAGTCACGCGATTGGATCGCGCGGAACTTCGGCTCCATTAACCCAGTGCAAAAAGGAAAAAAGAAGCACACAGCAAGGTAAGTCTATATGCGAGAGGACGGGCAGCTTCAAATCTTCGGACTAAGCGCGCGCGGCGATGGCAAGCATTTGAAAAAATGATCGATGATAATGGAACGCACACCTGTCGACAGAATAAAACGAAAAACAAGCCATGTACGAGGAAGTTCGAGGATTGGGTTATAGTGTACGGATATATAAATCAAGTGAGTCGAGTTTGGTAAATTAAGTCCAATGGCGCGTACACCTTTTTGCCTGTGTGTACTGTAGCAACGGTTTTTACAAAGCAAACGAATATAACGCCCGCGCGCAGATTAATTAAACGGCACAGATTCGCAGGCTATCGGCAAATTGATTTTCGCGACTCTATAACCCGTTGATAATTCATGCATTAGTGAGCATAAGTCTTTTTTTTGTGGTATTATATACGAGTGAGCGTGTATGTTCATGTGTGCACATATATATAGTATAAGTATATCGCGGACGGCGCGCAGGCATTTAAAAAGGTAGTTTATCGTCGCGTGGCTTGATGAAGATCTCGGGGAAACAAAATGGAAGGTTGCAAAGCGTCGGGGATATGTATACGAGCTCTTTAATTGGGTTAATGAAATCTCGGTGGTTGGATCGCGCGCGCGTATATATATATATGTTAATAAAGCGATAATTTTGATAAAGCATTTTTTTACCGCTGCTGCGGCAGCGGCTTCTCACGACCGATTAATCTTTTTGTTGTGTGTATCATGCAGCCAGTCAGGTCTTGCGAAGAAATGGTTCACGCTGCACGGTGAAAGCATGCGGGCGCGATAATAAATTGTCTACCTCTTCTCTGCGATTTTAGCCTGCTCAGTTTCAAACGGACGAATTAATTATTGTCATTTTTGTTGACCGTGCGTCTTTACGAATTGCGCGGAATTTCTAATTTGGCTCTCTGCAAAAGTAATAGGCATCGATCGCAATCGAACGATTTGTTGAATTTTCATCGATTAGAGGCTTAATTAGGTATTGTCGTAGCCGACGATACGCACACCCAACAAGTTGTCCAACTGTGTGTAAAGCTAGGGTATATAAACGTGCAGCACGTATTTTTTTTCTGGCAAGTGAACCGTGTCTGATTTTGATGTAACCCAAGGTAAGCGAAAGAGACCCTAAAAATAATCGTTGCCTCGCAACGGGACAACACACGGACCAATTAGTCGATGACGATTGCTAACATCGATTTTGGAGTGAGTCTCGCCTGTGTATATACCCAAACAAGCCGCCAAAGCAACCGCGACTATATGGCTTCCTTTTCTCCCTTTATCCGCTCGATCTCCTCGCGTTTGTCTGCATACCGTACGATTTCACCAAAGTTTTAGATTCGAGTCTTCTGATTCGGAAATGTAACTTTCGTTCGAGCGTGTACTCGAAAAGTTTTTCCTATAAGAACTATCTAGAAAATGTATTGACAAAATGCTTAATTAGCATGCGTTTGTTGCTACGCTCGTGTAAATTCTGTACCGATTGTGTTAATTCTGTCCGCTTATACTGATTTTTGATATTTTTCTAGATTTCAGATTATTCTCCGACAAGTTTTATGTTACTGCGCTAATTTGTACAATGAAACGACAATAATGTTATATTTTTGATGTTTAAATATTATTAGAAATGACGCATGCAATATAATCATCGACACTATCTATTTTCTGCATGGAAGTGAATTTATTATTGTTAATAGCTGTACTCTATGCTTCATCACTGCGGTACAATATAAAATAAAATACAATCACCAAAGGTATACAAACGCCAGTTCTCTTTGTCCAATCTAAAAATAAAGACAAAAATATCCGCATCTTATGCTCGCAGTCAGCCAAATCGCGTCACTTGCAATTGCGTCAAATCCATTCGCCGGTCGTACGTCGAAGCAGCGGAGCCGAATCCAAAAGTCGTATCTAGCGCACAATGAGCGGATGCAAAATTTCACTCGTATAAAAATCGCATCGTCCCATCGAATACATCCTATACACAGCATACTATACACATATACACAATCCCCAATCTCTCGCGGATCTCACAGTCCGCGCGTATATACATTGTATAACTCGTAAACAGAAATTCCTTCTAGACCCACGTTCCAAATTGCCGCCTCTACTCTCGCTTCTACATCTATTTCCGGCTCGAAAAATCTCGTTACCTAAAGCAGCAGCAGCAGCAGCAGCAGCAGCAGCAGCAGCAGCAGTCGCAGCATCAGCGTCATAACATAAGCGTGTGCGTTTCGTTTCCCCCTATTTTCGTCCCTACGCAGTTGCCCATTTCCGATCTCCGCGCCGGCCGTGCGTAAGCGTGCGCCTCTATAGAGCTATAGCTTGTCCTGCACCGCGAAATTCGCGCGACTCGCGACGGAATTAGAATTTCGAGCGCTCGCGCAGATATGTGGTGTATAACGTGTGTGTGTGCGTGTAAGAAGCTGTAGCAGCGGTTACTTTAATTAAGGCACATGTGAAATGGGCGATGAATACAATGAGAGCTGCTGGTACTGCTTCGTCGTGTAGTATATAGGCGTCGATCCCCAGCTTAATTAGCCGAGGAGAGACGCGATTCGTTACTGTATGGCTGTCTCGGTGACGATTATTGTACGGTTTCTCGCGGACACCAATATTTTCTCTTGACGAGCGATCGTCCTATAGCTTCAGCGTGTATATGTGTGAGATGCGAGTGCCGTTGCGAGTGTATATATAATGCGTGTGCGAATATGCTGGGGTAATGGAAAGGCGGTAATGGTCGACAGGATTAATTGATTTTGATAAAAATCAGAGCGAATAATTCTACTCGAAGCTTATATCGGGATTATCGCGGCAGAAATTAGCTTCTCCTACTTTTTATCTCATTCCAGTTTATTTACAAATGAAAACCGTGTATTCCAGTTTTTTTTTTACTTGCCTCTAATATAGTTTCAATTTACTTTCGAAGGTGCTTAATCATATCACCGGAAATTAGAAAAAGATCGATGACTCGTATGCGCCGAGTCCCAACGATGTATGCGTTTTGTAGAAAGTAAGAGTTTGGTAAATTTATGAATGGAATACATTAAGAGAATACGAATAGCTGTGCGTACATTTGTTTATTTAAATTCTTGCATTTGCATAGAGCTGAATGTCAATTATTCAATCGTCATGCATAAATAGTAAACATTTTTACATATTTATTCCGTTTTATCGTATTCTATGAATACCATTACGAGCTGTTCATCATTGCACATTTATGACTAAAATATATCTGACGCCAAGTACACTGGTGATTTATATATTTTTTTAATTAATCAATAAAAATATTTTTCTGTGCTCATTGTAATATACGTAGAAACACGCATTCTTCAGTTGAACTATTTGGAATATAAATTTCAAAAATTAAAGGCATTATATACGAATTAAAATTTTTATTAATATTTAAAGCACCAGCTTTTATTACATTTTAACTTTTAGATTGCCGAAAAAGTCACCTTTAAAATTTCTGTAAGAATTCTCTGACAACATCATAAAATTCTATGATACATTTTAGTACAGATGAAACGTAACAAGATACTCCTAAACAATCCCTTCAAAAAAAATCTATCAAACTCTCATAAAAAACTTCAACGCAGCATACAAATTGCTCATCAGTCAATGGAGAGGGAGAGAGAAGAAAAAAAAAAGAAAAGAATAGCACGCCTCGAGAATTTCACCTACAATCAATCAAAATCATAAGCACAGTCTATATGCCCGAGAAAGGAAGAAGCTTTGAGCCCATCTCTCTTGTCCATCCAAAAAAAGAGCTTCATCCCAAGCCAACCGGACGAGTTTTTCCAGCAGCAGCAGCAGCAGCAGCAAAAGTAGGATCCAAGAGAGGCCAAGTGTGCAACGTGACGGCCCTCGGCTACACAGAAAGCGAGCAGCTGCTGCGAAGCGGCTGTTCGCTGTTGTACTGCTATAATGTTCCTCGGTGTATATATGTATACGTGTGTCAGAGAGAGAGAGAGAGAGAGAGAGAGAGAGAGCCAACAGCCGGCTGCTATACAAGTCCATGAAAGAAGGCAGCAGCAGCAGCAGCAGTGGCGGACGCGATATTCCTTCAATTTAAGGTTATCGCTCGTTTCGGTTGATCAGGTCCCTCCTCGAGAGAGGCGCGCGCAGGGACTAAGAAAGAGAGGAGAGAAAGGAGGAAGGAGCCCGTGTCGAGGGGCTCGGACCACGCGAACCAGATATATCCGAGATATCACGCGTGTGTGCGCGCGCGACTCCAGTTGAGTTTGTATTTTTGCGTGACAGAGAGAGAGAGAGAGAGGATGAAATGCTATCGGTGTGCGATAGGTATAGCGAGAGAGTCGTTGATATGTCGGGAGGACGTAGGATATTGGGTTTCGGATGAAAAGCGAAATTTAGATGAAAGTTGTTGCCGGTGTCGCTTAATTTTACACTATCGGTGTATGTATACATATAGGGTGTCTTGTTGTTGTTTATGCAACTTGGCTCGCACGGGTTTTTTGAACTTGCTTCAGTTGAGTTTATACTTGCACTTTGGTGCCCGTTCATATGGTTTCAATCAAAGCAAATAATATGAGTGTAAGAAGTTTTTTTTCTCGAAGGTATGCCCTATAAAAGGATTAAGCGGCAAACTCAGATTAGAGCTCTCGTAATGGTAATTGAAATTCACACTCCACGACCCACTTGGCGCAACGTATAAATTTTGCTTTAGAATTTAGCGAAGAGAAACTCAAGCATGCCGAAACCGAACTACATATTTTTCCCTTCTTTAAAGGAACTCGCAGTTAAATTTACCGACGATGAAGACAAAAACCGAATCGGGTCCAGCATAAATTTAGATCAACCGCGCAGTTCCAAATCTCCAAACAGAGACAATGACTGCGGTTCATTTTTGGAAAAAAAAAGAAAGAAAAAAAAAGAAATCTATTCTAAACCTCCATACCTTCGTGTTGACGAAAAGCTACACTTTCATGTACACCACAGCGGCGGCACAGATATTGGCTCTATCAAGTCACCGCGCTCGAGTGCAACGATCGCTCCAAAGAGAGCCTCGAGTTCAACGTGTGGCAGGGGGGAAAATTTCATGCAAACCCGAGCGCACATGCATCGTCGAAAGAGCCGATCGAGTAACGGCTATCTCTCCTTTATTTTTTTCTTCCTTTTCCCGAGCGACAGAGCAAGACAGATAGACGCGCGTTGCAGCAGCAGCAGCAGCAGCAAGGCCCCCAAGGATTCACACACACACACACACACACACACACACACACACACACACAGACTATGCGCAGTGCCGAAGTGGAGAGAGAAGTCAGGAAATCTCTGGGCAGCAGCAGCAGCAGCATCGTCGCGCGTCGCACGGTTGGCGTAGCGCCGGGTAACGCGAGAAAATTGCAGTCCATCGACCCCTGCCACACTATAGTCGACTTTAATACCCCTTCGCATATACACACCAGCACCAGCAGCCTCGCGCCTCTGTGTGTATAGTCTACATGCATGGGTATAGGTATTAGTTTGCGCGTGTGTGCTCGCGCGAATCCGCCGACCCTCGTCCGTTGATACGTGCCATTGACAAGAGAGTTTCTCCCTCTCTCTGTCTCTCTCTCTCTCTCTCTCGCCGTTGCTCTCGGCTCTATACTAGTAGTAAAATGAGGCGTCGGAGCGAAATCGTTGAAAGTGCCGGTATGCCTACGACTTTTTTTTCTTTTCATTTCTTTTTCTCGTTCGCCGAGTCTTTTTACTGCCGCGCCGGTGTCCAATTATACACGTAGACGGAAATTGATTTGGCGAATGCTTCGGACGTTTTGAGTGGTGTTTCGCATGCGATGAAATGGGAAACGACGCGGCGTTGGAGCACCGTCGTGATTTTGGTTAATGAGGGTGTGGCGAGACTGGCGCGAGCAATTATGAAGGGATTAGTGGTGTGGAATATTTTTCTTTTCGAGTGCTGCCGAGGCTGCGATTCGCGATATCGCGGTTTGGTATAATACTGGTTGCTCGGAATAAGATATACGAGCACGAAATGAATCATCAAGGTTGAAGACCATTTGTATTTCAAGATTCGATGTTAAGCATCGTGTATATTATTCATAAATAAGTAAATACTCTCGTATTCATATAACTTTGTATATACGATGTAACAGAGAGACACAAATTCCTTTATGAATCATTTTGAATCATTTAGCATTAAATTAATCGATTTTCTATATATTACACAATGCGCATTCCTTCATTTCCACAAAAATAAGTAGAAGACTTGTTCGATAAAATGCTTGAATTAAATTTATTGTAAAATCAGACTAAATCTTGGAGGGGAGGGGAGGGGGGTACCAATCAACGTCATCTTACGTACCTTAACATTCAACCTTCTCGTTTCTATTCATTTGCACATAAATAAAAGGAAAGAAAAAGTCCAAGCGCACTTGCGATCTAGAAACTCATAAAAACGTAACGCGCCATCGAAACCATAACGAGGGCCCATAAACACTATGGTACATGGCAAAGCCAGGGCCGAAAGGATGAGCGGCGAAAATCCGAAGGCTTTTAAACTTTCCACTCGACGACTCGATGGCCTGCACTGCACGGAGCAGGTCCCGAGTATATACAAGCCAGAGCTGCTAGTTGCTGTACCTATATAGCGCAGAGCCGGTAAGCTCGTTGCCTGCACCATGGCAACGTGCACAGCTTGCAGCGGCGACGTGCAATCGTGCGTGAGGATCGTGGCGAGCGCGGAGCTAAGCCTAGTCCCTCTTTCTCTCTCTCTCTCTCTCTCTCTTTCTCTTCTCCGAGTCCTTGAACGCGCACCGCAGAGCCCGAGTGTCCGCAAAGTGCAGAGAGAAAGAGAGAGAGAGAGAGAGAGAGTCTTGCGGATCTTGAACCTTCGAATCGTCTCGCGTTTCTCGGCCTCTCTGGTACACACACACACACACACACACACACGTATATCCATCCCCGCGTATAGCTGCAGCCGTTGCAACTCGGGTGTAAGAGTCGCTCTCTCCGAGTATACCAGCTATATGTATATGTAACCGCGTGCACGCTACTCGGCGATTTGAATATTCGACGTTACGTAAGGGATCCTTTAATTGCGAGCGGTGCATAATTGAATGTGGTGCGGTTAGAGGGAGAGAGCTGATGTAGCAATTAGTCGCCGAGTGGAAAATTAATCACGATGGCTCATTGTCGACTTGATTATTTCGCGTTTGCTGCGATTGTTGCAGGTTGTGGCAGTCGCTGCGTTGTATATGTATGCGAGCCTTGGGAAAGTGAAGCTGGTGCACCGTATTATACGGCCAAGTATTTCGCGCTAACTTTAGATTAGATCGCGCGCCGGTTCGGGGAAATTATTATTAATTATATGCGCGAAGACCGTTGTGCGATGATTGAACTGTGCCAACGAGTTAATGTTCACTATTGACTGAATAATTTAGCTCGTTCGTTTGTTTGTATGCCCATATAAATTATTGTAGTGTTTAATTTAAACTTTATTGATGTATTTTATTTACATCCACTTTTTCTCGATCTCCAAAAGTAACATTTTGACAAATAATATGCGTATTATTGCTGTAGTTTACATAAAAATATATAATACGACTCTATGCGCCTTAGATAAAATCCTTTCTCTCTTTATTTCCCATTATCCAAACCATTTATATCCCAAACCTTAACAATTTCACCTACAGAGCATTCACTAAATCGTAAATAGCCACGACCGTATAAATCCCACAGCCGATCACGAAGCAAAGTATACGAGAGAAGATTTTCCCATGTCACCGCGCGATCACGAGATTCAGGCCATCCTAATAAGCTTATTATGCACGTAAAAGAGGTCCGTTCTCCTAATGCGCGCCTCATCCCCCGACCCCAAAGCCATCAAATAGCGCTCACTTTACGTCTCTCTCTCTCTCTCTCTCTCTCTTTCTCTCTCTCTTCTGCAAGCCACATCGGAAAACAAAACGGAGAGAGAGAGAGAGAGAGCCGCACGTCGAAGGCTTCGAGGAAGGACATTGGACATGCTCCGAGCGTAGCCGCATCGGATTACCTTTGACCGGCTGTGCACTGCAGCCATTGGCATTTTTACGAGCCACGCGCGGGGCAGTTGTGTATATGCTCCGCAATATAAGTAAAGGCAATTTGAGAGAGCTCGAAGGTCTCTTAAACTATACTCCTCGAAAATCCTTAAAACCCTGGCACTCGAGAGTCCCTCACTATTTTTTTTGCTCTCTAGCTCAAGAGTTTGTCGTAGTTCTGCGTAATGTCTATTTCGGAGTGACGAAAGCGAGGTGAGAATGTGAAAAACACATGTGTGGACCATATATATATATATTGCCTATATATCCTGTCATCGCTAAAATTATTGTCGAAGCAGAGCTCGTGCGAGTTTATAACAATGCGTGAGCACGCGAAATCGAATTTGTAAATGTGGAGTGTGTCTAGATGGATTTCTCGGTACCGCTGACGTCAGTAGCGTTTATTGGAAAATCTTTTGTTATTTGTTTTCGCGCCGGGGATATATGCTAAAATCGTGTTTCCATCCCAGCTATAAAGAGGGTTTTGCAAAATTTTCTACCGTCGCGCTGTTATATTATTCTTATATCGCGGAGCTTCAACGTATATATAAAGCGTTCGATCGATTGACATTTGTTTGGCTTCGAGCTATCTTTTTGTTTACATTCTTCAACTCTGTGCGTCAAAGCTATTAACACGACGATTAAAAAAGTGATCTCTCGTCAACTGTAAAAAGCTGCGTCTTGTAATACCGTCCAGCGTTGAATCCCATAGATCGAGGCGTGAATGGAGGAAAACCACGGGCTAGACACACACGCGCACGGAGAGCTCTGGTATATATATGCAAGATAAAGTTACGCAACGCGTGGGCGCTTTAAAAAAAGACCGCTGACGGGCGAGTGCTATAAATGCGTCCCGAGCTTATAGCCGGAATAAGATTCGTTTTTCACTAATCGCTGCTGCCGCACGGTTTCGAGATCCGAGAAGACGAGGATATTAACCGAACCAGCTGACGTTATCCTGAAATCCCTGTGCGCCTATATACTCCGGAAACCACGATGGTGGGGCAACGAAACGAAAAGGAAAAAAAAAACAACGAAACGGGAGAGGGTTTCCGTTCCGAGAGCTCTCCCGCACCGAGAGATGTATAAGCTGCAATTTTACGACATTCCGATCTCTTTCTCTCGTTCTCTCCAACTCGAGCGGTGCATTTTTATGGGTTTTCACGGAAAACTCGGGGCGAGCGAGTTTGTTTTAGCGGATTAATAATTGATTTTTATGGAGTTTTGTTGGATCGAGATATGTTGCATATATATTTTACCGGGATCACTAATCGGCATAGGAAATTATTGCTCAACGGTGTATATTTGCTCGTGAAGCTAATCTTTCAATAATGCTAATATTTGTTGGGTAATTAGATGTGATTTATGAGCGTTTAGTAATGAATGTTTTTTTTTTTTCGTTTTTAAATAATAGTGGGAATAGGGTGACAAGCGGTAATATCGCTAATTCTATTGTTTAACATTTTACAACTTAATTTAAATAAGAATCAGATTTAAAATCACGCAAGGTCCGTAAAAAAAGGGGGGGCTGAAAGAAAAAGAAGGCGGAGCTGTAGTAGCAGCAGCGCGTATACGCGACGCAACCCATATATACGAGGGAGTGCACAATGGTGATCGAGCGATGTGCAACAAGTGATCCCCAACAACAACAAGCGAGTATACACACACACACACACGCGCGCAGAGGTGTGTATGCGCGCGCGTCCCTCTCATCCGGTCCCTGTATATACAAAGAGAGTCGCGCTCTCAAAAGTGTCTCAACAGCCGCATAGACAAATGGCGATCAGCTGCATATGCAGGAGCAGCGCGCAGCAAAAGTGACTTACATTTAATGAGGACGACTCCGTTGTGCAGATCTTCCATTCTGCGTTGGCCGGCCACGGCAAGGGTCGCCAGGTTCTTGTCCGACCTGTGCCTCTTTGCCCGACTTAACCTCAAAGCTGCACCCGGAGCATCTACGACCGGGACCCTCCACTGGATTATCTACATGCACGCACTGCGGCTCGAGTCTCCGAGTTTATATATATATATATATGCAGTATTTCAGAGGCCTTTATTATTATTATTGCACACACTGCACGTCTCTCTCCGATATATGTCACGCGAACCACACACTTAAAACACCTATATAATAGTACCGGAGTGGTGACAGTAAAAAAAAAGGGATACGCAGATGAGACACCACCCACGCTTATAGCGCCATGCACCGCGCTCTTTCTCAACAACGACAGAGAGAGAGAGAGCGAGTGAGAGGAGACGAGATGCAATAAACCGGGAGTTCAGCCGCGGAGATCTGGATGTGCAGCGCGACGAACGCGTATACACGCGAGAGCACCAGCTACGGATAAACACACACCCACGGACACACAGACCGAGAGAGTATAGTGCGAGTTGCAGAGTAGACGAGGCGCTTGCGCTTGCGCGATATATATTATTGGAGTCGGGGGGCGCGGGCGGTCCAACGGCCGGCTGACTCGCGCGCCAGCGTGCAATTAATTTCGCGCCTCTCGGACAATGCTGCGGTGGAGCGGCGATACGTCGAGGCCGTAGTCCACGTCCCGGCGGCGTTGGTATTATTATTGCTGCAGCAGCCGAGCGCCGGCGACGGCGACAAGAACATGGCCGCGACGCACACACACACACACACACACACACACACACCGTTGTCCCTCTGCGAATGCGTGCGCGACGTGTGTGTACAATTCGTGCGGCGAACCCTGTTGCTGCACGAGAGACCCGCGCGCACACCACGCACATGCACAAAAACACACGGACAGACACACGCGCGCGCGCGCGCACTCACTGTACTTGCGATATTTTGTATACACTTCCTTTCTATACACATGCAGTATATATCGTTAATGTATACGTGCAGGAGAAGCCTATCCAGCTCGTGCGCTCGAGACTCTCGGCTTGGTACTGAACGCCGGGCTTAGCTGGCCTCTGCCGAGCTCGGCTTTTCTCTCTCTCTCTCTCTCTCTCTCTCTCTCTCTCTCTCTTTCTACTCGGGGCCCTCCGCAAGCTGCTGCTACGCTCCGCTCGCTCTCCCGTTGCCCCTTCTACGCTCGTGCAGGCGCGCAACCAGCGGCTCTCTGCTCTGCTCCGTTCTGCTCTCTCTCTCTGTGTGTGTGTGTGTGTGTGTGTGTGTGTGCGCGAGTGTGGAGGCTCGACCTTTGCGTCCTGTTCTGTACTATACGCTCATTTCGATTTCGTTGCGTGCGTCATGCTCCTTTGCTGGTGTAAGTATATATTATATACACATATGATCCACCGGAGGAATCCATGCCGATGGTTTTGCGGCTGCACACGATCAGGAACTGTGCCGTGCGCGCGCCAGTGAGAGAGAGAGAGGTGAACCATCTGAGAATCGCTTCGCCATGGGCTTTGACGTAATGCCGAAGAAATGCTGCAGCATACAAGCGCGGAGCAGCTGAGCGCGAGGTTGATCGGGCGTGCCGATCTTGATGAATTGGTTCACCTATAGAGCTCCGTTGAATCATTTTCCTTTTCTTTTCCTTTTTTTTTTTTTTTCTTTTCGATGGTGCGCTCAAGGATAATTATGCGAGTTCGCGATTACTTTGCACTTCCGAACTCGATGGAAGACTATGACTCACTTTGTATATTGTACATATATACGCAACCGATCTCTTAAAAAAGTGGTACATCGTTTCCTAGAAAAAAATACATTGCATTTTTATAGCTGATCGAAGACAGAGTAAGGATTCGCAATTCGAAAAAAAAAACGAAAAACGAGTCAACGCAGACCAAGTCCGTTTGTGCAAAAACCAATGTTGTCGTCACTGTTTATATTGTAGCCTTGACATATTATTAAAAAACAACATCCTCGATCATTGCGTCCACGCATGGCGATGTATATATATCCATGAGAAAGGAGGAAAAAAAAAAGGATAGGCGCGCAGCTCTCGTATAGTTTCGGAGTCTTTCCCGATCGGTGCAGCAGCGCAGTGCCGTCGTCGCAAGTGTAGAACGAGGCCCACGGACTCGTCCGTGCACTGCAGCACAGCCGGCGGCGTATAATGTATACCACTGCGCGCTCACGCTGCCTATCTATATAGCTATATAGACACACACACACACACACACGCACACACAGCACAGCACAGAGCCGCTGCAAAGTTGATGGGGGCAGTGGTGCTCCGTCAAGGGATCGCCATTCCCGCCCCGGTGCAGTATTGTAAGAGCGAGCGCATGAAGCAACGACTCGAGAGGGCCCCATATAGTCCCTGCTTATATACAGGGCCGCCGTCACGCATCGCTCCGACGAGGAGAGGAACGAGTTGCGGCGGTGCAGAGCCACTGGCCTTATGGCCGAGCTGCCCGCACCGACCGCACAAATAGAGATAGAGCCAGTCTGTCTGTGTATGTGTGTGTGTGTGTGTGTGCGTGTGTAGCAGCGGAAAGAGAGAAGGAGGAGGAAAAGGGAGCGCGTGTGTGTGTGTGTGTGTGTGTACGACGAAGGATATGGGGAATAGAAAAAAGAGGATCGGAGCAGCAGCAGCGGTGCAGCTTGTATATCTCGCGCACAAGAGAAACGGGAATGCGTGTAAAGCGTTGTTTTTGAGCTTCGACAATGTTGGGAATTTTCAAGGAGGTTTGTTGTAAATGTATATACGAATTTTCTATTCGCAATATTTCCGATTTTTTTCATACCTTCGCGTTGAGCACGGCGGACGATGTTACCCAATATTTCCGTGCGAATAGACGTATCGGTAACGCGTGGGTTGAATGATTTGGGAGCAAGTTATTGCATGTGCATTGAACGGATTCTTGGACTATTTTTTTTTACAATTTTTAGAGTGTGATATTGCGGAGAATTACATAAAACGAAATGTGTACGTATGCAAGGTAAAGCGAAAAAAGAAAGTTAGAGAAGAAAACAGGATGTCACTTTGGTGGACCTGTAACACGCGAGTGTTCACATAATGCGTAAAAAGTTTGCAACTCCTTATGCAAAATTATAATTACAATGTAAATTTACTTGCGGATTACGTGTTTCGTACACTGAGAAAAAGGTATGTTTTGTATTAATGTTTACGAGCGTGGATTTGAATATGTCAAATTGAATATTCATTTATTATTAATGAATCATTCACTCGTACGTATAAGACTTATATCAAATTCACCGCGTTTTAACAGTTAAGAACTCATTCGCTAATATTAAACCTCGTATTCGTACACCTGCCGAAATGAATAATTTTTATTCGAAATTTTTAAGCCAATACTAATTGAAGTTTTGCGTAGAATGTAGCATTCAATGAAATTTTGTAATTTTGTATATAACCTGTATTTTTATTAAATCTCGTTAAAATCTATAATTTCTTCACTCACGTAAAAAAATCTGTGTACTGCGTACAAACAAATTAAACTTGCATTATAATAGTTACGAACTAGAGTTTAATAATAAATTTATTCGGTCTTAGTACAAGTACTACAATTCCTTAATTGTATGAATCGTGCTTGTAATGCAAGATATCTTTTTGGAAGGTACAACAAAAAAAGAAGTACTCTCCTGGCAGCGTTTCATTGCAAAATAAAAGGTAACGCATAGCACTCGAAAATCCCACGAAATTCCAACGAGGATCTATACGAGTTCCTTTTGCTCATTACGTGGCTACTCGGGAGTTTTCGCTTTTAAGCACAAAATGTTCAACCGCGTGTACGTGGTAATAGAAAAGGAAGCTCGAGAAAGACAGTGGAAAGAAGAGAAAGTAGGGAAAAAAGAGCTCCGAAGAGGAGCGAGTCTGCTACGCGCTACGGCGCGAGAAGCACAAGAAAAGGAGAAATACACACACACACACACACACACACATTCACATATATATATAGGTGGCAAGAGAAAGAAAAAGGTACTAAGAAAGACCAAGAGAGAGAAAAAGGGAAGGAGCAAGTGCGATAGCAGCAGCAGCGCGGAGAGAAGGAGAAACATACCGATGCAGGAGAGAGAAAGAGGGCGACAGAGCTCTCCTCGGAGTGCTCAGAGAAGCCGGAGGGTTATAAGTATGTACGCGAGAGAGCGAGCTGTGCATCTGTGTTTGGAACGAGAGGGAGAGAGAGAGAGAGATGAAGAGGAGGATAGAAGAGGACACGAGGACTCTGACTGCTGCTGCACTGGGGGAGCGAAAGAGCAAGAGGAGAAGGAAGAGAGGCGCATGGGCAGGGCCGGATGAAACGGATGCAGCAGCAGCAGCAGTGCGGGTGCAGTGTCGACTGAAATTTTAATGTCCGTGACGGAGTGTCGCACTTTTGGAATTTTCGAAAAGGGTGCATATAGGCGAGGCTTTTTTTGCCGCTGCCGATGATTGATTGGTCGCGTTCCGAGAACCTCTTTGAGCTCCTATACCGGGAGTGTATTTTAAAAAGTCCTGCAATTCCGAGACTTGGATAATTCGGCTGTGCATGGTCAGTAAGCGCAACATTTAATGACAAAAGGATATCGTAGGTAAATTTGTAAACGTCGATGCAACCAACGCTCGATAAATCGATAAAAATGTATGCCAATATCGATTAAACATTAATTTGGTAAAAAGGCAAAGTATTTTGAGAAACGCAAATTAAATGACATATTATATATTTTAACTTACGTACAATGCAGATGGAAGTTAATTAGTTATGTGCGATGCATTCTCTAACTCACCTGTAAACATAAAAAGAAAATCAAATTTTTTTTTATGCTATATATTAACCATTCTTATTGTTATTATTGAATTAAATCATCAGTATTCGACGGTACGGTTAATTACCCATTGATTTATTGAAGGCATGAGGTTAGCCTGTTTTAATATCGTTCAAAGTTCTTAATTTTCAATCTTTCAACTTTCATACGAGCATAAGGAAATTTTTAATATTTATGTAGGATAAAATTTACTTCGCTCGTACTGCGTAAGCAATGAGCTTTTTTCATCGATTTAACGACTTCGTTAATCGACATTGAGGTCATTCGTATACTCGATACTTGATTAATTAAAAGTCATGTGTACGAATAGCAAATTACGAAACGAAGTATTTCACGATGACAGATTTTTTGATGTCTCTCACAAACGAGTAAAACCTGTTTTTTTTTTGTCTTTTTCATCGATCGAAATCCTCGCGACTTATTATGCGTATATATACAATTGAATGCTGCAAGGACATCGAGCGATTCCATAAAAGAACGATTAGTCAGAATCAAATTCATAGAACGCATACCTCTACAATCACATGTACACGCGACACCGTGTCACAGACACACATCCAAAAATACCCGCAGTGCAAGAATAACACAGCCCGCATGTAAAGAAAAAAAAGAGTATATGTATATGTAACAAAGCAGCGGCTGCAGAATTACAATTTCCCAACAATACTGCAGCAGCGGCAGCACGCGACTTTTTTCGATCCCGGAAAGAGATCGTCGTTATATTATACGGTGGTTCTCCAGCCGCCCCTCCACCAAGGAAGCCCAAGACACTGATATTGCGCTGCAGCCACTGATCCGCGCGCATCGAGCGCCAAGATACGTACACGCGGCTGCTTCTGTCGTATATATAAGCGAACGTCAACCGCGCGACATATATGTATATCTATATGAAGGAGCGAGAGAGTCGCGGCGAGAATAATATTTAGCTGGAGAAATCCATGAATGGAAGAGTTTGGACGCACGACGAGGAATCTGAGAATGAGAATGGAGAAGACCGATGGGACAATAAATATCGCGCAACAACGGGACGCGATGTATGCAGGGAAAAAAGGATTAGCGCATCCTGAATTGAAGAGGCAACAGCCGCGCGGTTTCTTTAGATGCGTGTATACAGCGCTCAAGTTCATTGCCTCGGCCGCCCAGGAGTTTTGCTCCAAAGGAAAAATACTACTCGAGAGCCCATGGCGTCCGACAAGCGACGATTATTTACTCGACATTTCTTGTATGTGCATGGCTGGGGCTTTCCATCCGCGCGCTCACACGCGTATGTATATAGGTACACATGTACATCGGTCATACCCTTTTTTATAAGGTGGCTACAAGCATTTTGACGAACTAGTTTATTTTTTTTTTTTTTTAATAATGATCGGGAACATTGTTGGATTGCATTATGTCAGATTATTTGACTTACGGATTATGGAGATCTCGATGATGCTCTTATACATAGATTTTTTCATACTATTTACGAGTAAATAAGCTGAATATCCCCGTTGCGTCTATACTCACGTTCTATATCCAACTCCATTCAATTTGCAGAAATCCATCAAGTCTTATCAGAGCAAGACCAACTCTCCCTGTGTAAAATCCGAGTTAACGAGAATATTTCCACGAAAAGACACATCAGTCTTGCTCGAAAGCAGCCCACAGAGCAAGGAACCCGCAGGCCCAGAAAAGAAAAGCGCAGAAGCATCGAATCGCGCGCGCGCGTGCTAAAAGATCCTCCGTTTGCGATAAGAAAATTGGAAAATACCGTGAGATCGGGATAACGAAGGATGCGCGATAGGCCATTGTGTGGGCGTGAAGAAAAAACGACTATGGCAACGAGGAAGAAAAAGGAGGACTGCTGCTGCTGCTGTTGCTGCTGCTGTTGCTGCTGCTGTTGCTGCTGCTGTTGCTTCATATAGGGAGCGAGTGTGTATAAGGGAAAAAGGCTCGAGCGGTGGACCTCCTCTCTAAACGAAAGATATATAGAGGCGGCGCTATCCGAGCTTATATACACACAACTTGCGCTGTGGGCATTAAAGGAGCTGCTGCTGACCCATACGCCTTGTTCCCGCGCCGGACTCTGCACGATCATTGTTAAAGCTGGTACATATGCACGGCAGCGGCCCGTCTTATGCTCTCTATAATGCTGGGGAGACTATTGTGTGGAACCGAGGCGCTTACAATTTAAAACCGGCACAGGGACACACACACACACACACGACGGCGATCTCTCGCGCTGCTTTACCGATCGGATACACACAGCTGTCGAGTCATATATATATATATATATGTGTGTGTGTGTGTGTGTGTGTGTGTGTGTGTATTCGATTGCGCATTTATACCTCTCTTGCGGGATGCACTTGTGTGCACGGATGCGAGGGGGAAAGCTATGGAGCGCTACTTTTCTTTTTGTTTTTTTTTTTTACAAACGATGTTGTATTTGCTTTCATGAAGCGGTGCGCGCATTGTTATGCAAATATTTTGCATACACATTTCACGCGCCAGTTTTTCTACGTAAATACGAGAATTAAAATACTGATCTATTACTGCGAATAAGTATATATATATCAGTTGTGAGTGAACATGGCGAATTATTGTGGAAGATATTTTTCGATGTGGGTGAAGGATGCTCGCTATGATGAATCGCTACGATAAAATATATATCAACCTTAAGCATAGCTATACGGTTCGACTGAAAGTTCAGCTCGTAGCGTAATACACTTTGTCCCCGTAATTCGTTTGATTGAAGTAGATCAGCAGGAGCAAACTTTTTTGATTGAGCGCAATCGTCCATTGAAAATTTTCACGCGATTTGACACGAATGAGTCATTACTAATTAGGCGTTATGCACTTTCTATGCTGAATCCTTGTAAAGCAATTACTATATATGCGGAATATACCGTGATACACGCCTGCAGGATAAAAATTCAAAAGTTATTAAAATGAATGCAAAAACAAAAGCTAAAGCAGCTTTACGAGCGCCGAGTTAATTTATGGCTCGCGCATTTAAAATAGACTTGCCGCGCAAAATCAATCGGATGCCAAAAAGAGAAGTGTTGCACAAGTGCGTAGCTCTCATTCATCGAACCTGTTTGAAAACAAGCCGAGCGGTATGTTTACGCTGCGGCGGCGCGCACATCGGAGCCGCATCGCATCAAACACGCTCGGTGGCGCTGGGCGCCGAATAAAATCTCATTCAGACGTAACGGACCGCGGCCACGGCTGCTGCCTGCATCATCGCAAATTTATAATGTGCGTACCCGCCCGGACTTGAGCGCATAATGATACAACCTGCAGCGAGAGCCAAGATTTTTCAAGGACAAGAGCATAAGCGAGAGAGCTTTCACCACCTCGATTTTCCCGTAACCCAATAAATTACTGGTTACGAGCGGAGCGATCGCGCGCGCTCTGTATATAGGTATAACGCGGGAGAGCTGTGCATCTATGTACTCTCCTCGCACAGCTGGACAAAAAAAGGTGTGTAGGTATATGTATATAGCCACACCGGATGCCACGACCACCGGCGCGTTTTCAGGCTATACGGGACGTCTCTCCGACGCTACACTGCCAAGCTGTATACCCTCTACTCTCCGATCCTCGCTCTCGCTCTCGCTCTCTGTGTATACACAGGTTTTAAAGAGCGCGCCGCACTGGAAAAGAGAGAGATTCTCGGAAACTATCGGAGGGGGGCAATGCATCCAGGTGTGTTCCCAGACTGGCTATAGATATACCTGCGGTGTTATATAGATACCCTCCAGCAGCTCTCTCGCGCTCCTTCCTCTCTCAGTGTACACTGTCGACGCTACTCTTTTTTTTTCCGTTAAAAACTAAAAATGTAGATAGAACTTTGCTGCTATTGAAGAACCGATTTCATTTCTTTTTCGTTTTTATTTTCATTGCAGTTATACGCTATTTTATTTGTTAAAGCAGTCATTTATTGTGACAAAAGGTCCGGTAACGTTGTAAAATACTTGACTTAGTAGCTTAAAGTTAAAAATAAACGAAGAGAATAGCGTGGAAAGGGTCATAAAGGCTTTGAAGCGATATGAATAAATTGTTAAAAGCATTTGTTAGGTGCGGTTCCGAGTAACAGTTCGGCGATGTCAAAGGAAACTCTTAAATCGCAGTGGATACGGGTATCAGTTTCGACGAGTCGTTAAAGCTAACGCTGATACGGCCAAGTACTGCAGTAACGATTAGCTATGCCTCTGCTCGACTCTATAAAAACGTACGAGTGGCATTTACGAGCGACTTCTGAATAAGAGACGAAGACTCTCTTAATTAAAATTTAAAACTATTCGTTAACGCAATTATTTTCCCTCGCCTTGTTGACAAAGGCATCATAATTATGCAGTTGACTTTCACATGCAATTATTTTGGTATTCTATGTACAACTGAGTATTTGCATAAATGAACCGAGATTTGAATATATATATAAATATGCAGAATATCCATTATTTTACAGGTTTAGGCTCATTAGTTACGGTACAGATAAAGTCCAATGGCACGGTTACGCGAGACTGTATGATTTTTCGTCACTCAAACCGTGTGAGAAAACTGAAAGAATTCAATGGAGTTTTAAAGAGACGCAATTTTCTGGTTACCTAAGCCTGTGCAAGCGTAAAAATAAGTGATACGCGCGTTCCATTGTCCTCGCTTAGAGCCTCGTCGCATACAAAGCGTTTGTTCCAGGGAAACTTGATGCGTTTCGGAAGTTCACGCATTTAGCGCGCATCGAACTCAATCACGGCTAATGTGTGTATATACACACACAGCCACATAAGAGGGACGCTCGGAGGCGATCATGAAACAAAACTCTTTGTTATATGGTGGCAAGCTAGAATATTGCTCGTTGCTTGTGTTAATTCTTTGTTAACCGTTATAAGGACAATTCCTTAGTTTGCAAACTCACGCAATACGTATCTCTTGTTTTTGCGTTATCTCAACGGTTCGAATGTTGCGTAAGCGGAACGTTTGCATTCAAGAACAAATTCATATTCGACATATTGTCTTAATTTCGTGTACAGTTCACATTACACGTGTAGAAGAAAGTACAAACGTTACATTAGGTAATTCGTTTTATCACCTGTTCGAGTCCCCTTACAATTTTTAGGTACTCAATATTCCAACAATTGAAGTAAAATGTTATAATCGATGGGTTGAACTAAAAATAATTATACATTAAATTAAATGTTTGCACTACAGTTAGAATTTCGTCTTCAGCAACAATACGCGTTAGATCGAATAGTGTTTTTCGGTCAATCTCTCTATATATAAGAACAATGAAAAGCTGCAAGCGCCTCGACGTTATCCAACAAGCTTAACGGTCGCAAGGACACGGAATCGTCGGTCACTAATCACCGACTCTCTTCCTGCATCTCCTTCGCTATATTACCCAAAATGCACACGTGTATAACCTGTTTTATCCAGTCGGCAAGGCAGCGAAGCGCCTAACCATCGGAAAACTGTCCTACCGACTTCGAAATCTCCTCCCTAGTGATCCGCTAGATGGCCAAGCCCGTCCAAAGTGACATACACCAGAATCACCGGTATATACACACGAAGCTCAGCGATGCACTTTATATACCACATGTGTCATCGTCTTTCTGGCTCGGCACCAATGAATCCGCGCATTTTTCCCACCTATAACGCGCGGCGCGCCGGGACTGGTGATGGCAGCACGAAAAATCAGCGGCGGCGGCGGCGGCGGCGGCGGCGGCGGCAAACCTTCTCGTTAAGAGCGCGACGATCGAGCGCGACTCGCGGCGGCAGCAGCTCAACGCAGAGGTCCGCGCTCGTACTGAAACGAGGTCTTGATTTCAGTGCGCACCAGGATCCCGGACTCCCGAGAACATGATAAGCTCGCTCGCACGCTCGGCCAGCACAAAGTCGAGGCCAGGGAGCGATCAACGCCAACAGCAGCCCAACCATGTCTACCAGCCACGTCTACCATCAAGTCAAGTTCAGATGTGAGTAGTATCTATCCGCTCCTCTTCTGCGACTATCTTTCTCTCCTGCTGCATCAGCGCGCTTTTCGCACCGTGCAAGCTCTCTATCGCTCTCTCTCTCTCTCTCTCTCTGTCTCTTTCTCTCGCGAGGTGGGGACGAGAGAGCGAGCGAGCGCGCGCGCGATATATACGCGGCGTATATCTATAAGCATCGTAATCCGAGAACGCAAGATCCGAGCGTCTCTGTTTATGCAGTGCAGCAGCCGCTATATTATATATATATATATATCGTAACTCGGCGGAGGCGCGGCCTCGTCTCGCGCGAATCGACTCGATCTGTTGTCGTGCGATGCGGAGCGATGATGCGGTGACTCCCGAGCGGGAGCTTTTTTTTTCGGGATTATATTTTCGCGCGCGCGCGCCCACGCGATCGCCGATCTATTGGAGGGGACGTAAAACCGAGCTCCATCCCATTGTTTCGCTTTTATTAGCGACTTGTAGATTTGTTTACCCGTCGGCGCGTATATTTCGGTTCGAGCTCTCTAGCGAGCGCCGCGCGGTATTCATATATATAAGTCAAGCTTTTCGTGCGTACTTATGCCGCCGTATCCTTAAGTCCACCGAGAGATGACATAAGTTGCATTACCATTAGCGTTTCTCCGAACGTCCACAAAGTTATACGTATCGCAACAAGGTCTCGTTTCGCTCGACTCGTATACGGACGGTATATACAGCAATATCGACTCGATCGGCTGCATAATTATTTTTTCGCGGGCTAATATTTGTGTTATGCCGCATTGACGACTGTTTGCTCTTCTTATCGATCAAAACGTTCGGGGGGACACGTTAAGAGAAGCCGTGCAGCGAATTCGCGTAAGCTCGCGGATGCAAATTAGACCGCTGCATGTGTAACCATGAGACACGGTTCACGACTGTACACACGCGTACATTTGCGCCAACTGTTAACTTCGCTTTTACAGCCTATAAATAAATAATTTTCCCAAGCATATAAACAAACGAGATTAAGAGGCGAACGACGTATACGGGACGAGCGCAAATGTAACGGTCGTATATATGAAAATGTGACGAAAACTGCAGCGAGTCCACAGCTCCATGGCTGCTGCTGCGGCGGCACATTGTCAAGCTCGCAACAAAAAGCCGAACATCCGTCCATTATCTCTTGCGCGATGCGACCTCGACGAGTCTCTCTCAGGCTGTTCTCTCTCTCTCTCTCCCTCTTTCTCTGTCTCTGTTATCTCGAGAGCATCGCTATGTAACTTACTGCCGCCACGTGTGTGTGTGTGTATGTATTATCTATTTCCCTCCGTTTCTTTCCAGGGACGGAAAACCTCACCTGCCGTTTCATACAGCTGAGGAAGGAGCACGGAAAGATGTTTACCGGTCGGAAGTATTCGGCTCAATCTGGATGGGAGTGAGTATTATGCACATTGATCAAAGATGGAATGATTCGGTCTTGATTCCTCTGTGGTGATTAGAACTGGTTTCGAAAAAAGAATCGCGATGTAATAAATAATAGATCTTCTTGGAATTATCGATATATGTTTTGACTAATTGATGATGTCGTGTACTTTCAGTAGTAACTGTGATTAAAGAAGTTGAACAAATAAACGAGCTATAATTATACAGGAGTAAATGTCATTTGTACAAATACGTTTTTAATGGCTGCATCGGATTCAAACATAAAACATAATTAATGAAACTTTTCACTTTCCAAGCATATAATTTCATTATTCCTGTATAGTGCACGTAAATTTTACTTTCCAATACGTATTTAAAAATTGAATTAATTCAATGTTAAGGTAAAATAATGTACGGTATATTATATATAGTTAGAAAAAAATTGATAGTTATCACGAATAATAAAAAAAGATGCTTGTAAAAAATTTCAAGTTAAGCACCGATATTTGTCATAAAGCAAAAGTCGCCAATATAAAAATCGCAGTTTCAATAAATCAACATTTATTACATTCTACGACGACGAGCTTTATATAATATTTACAATTTTATTACGATGACAAATATTTCAAATTAACGACTTTTTTATAATTATTATATATATAATTTATAATTTTAAAATATATTCGTTTCAAAAACTTTAAAGTATTCATTATTAAATGTTTCTATTTTATAATGTATGTTTAAATGTTTGATTTAAAATGATTTTCGTAAAACTTATCAATTAATTACTATAGCTCGTTAAATAGTAAATTCAGAATTTCATCATCGTCAATATACGCTTAAGTATCGTTAAATCCTTTAACGTAAAGAGCGCAGTTTCCGACAAAAGCCTGCAGCGCTCGAAAGTTCCACGACAAATCGGCTTTTGCTTTTGTAAACAATTACTTTGATTAATTAGCCCAGATCTGCTTTCTTGCCTCTTGCATTCTCATTAAACCAAAGTTTTTGCTCCAGAACTTCCATAATAACCTTTATCAAAACGAAAGCATAGCTCCACCGTGTATACTCGCAACTTATATACATGTATACACGGAGCGAATCTCGTGCAGCGAGACAAATGGATCAAGCGCACCTGCAGCTCTCTCCACGGCCTGATCCTCAATTTTTGTCGATCATCGGCTCAAAGAGGCACGGATATTTACGCGTAATCGTCGCGGTGACTAGTTCTCTTTCTCTCTCTCTCTCTACATACAACTGCACCTGCATGTCCACTTGCGCGACGCTTACAAGCTTGCTCTTGGAGTTTCGTATCGCGCACACGATAAAATTAGCGCTGGCTCTTTCTCCGAGTATTATCCAGCTCTAACATGCGATTCCGTGATTTCGCTGTTTGCGCGCATTAAACTAGCGAATCGTGTCCCATTACCGCGGCGCGGTGATTAGTTCGGTGACGGATAATCCGTGCTGATAGTCCATGCACTCTGCACAGTTTGCGTTAATCCTCTTCATTGGCATCCATGAAGGATTCTTGAAACTAATTAGGCTTAATGAAAAATGAAAGGCGAAACAATGTTGAGAGAATCGATAGACAAATTGCAGTATTTGTAACTTGTCTTTTTCCGAGCAATAACAGTCGGACATCCAGTAATTCACGATAGTGCTACTCGTTATATTTATCGCACGACGGTGTACTATCTCGTAACGTGCTTAGAACAATCTATATAGTTGTGTTTTTTTTCTGTATTACAAAGCTGCAACATTGTATTAAGTGTCACATTTTCAGATTGTGCACCTTTACGTAATATCCTGGAAAAAGCCTCCAAGACAAAACGTGGAACTACAAGCGAGATTTTTTTCTTGTATCTTATTTCTTTCAAACAATATTATGTTATATCATGCAAGTTGATCGTAAATTCGTCAAAACGATCCGAATTTTATTGTTGACTGGCAGTTAAAAGAGAAAAACAAAAACATTTTGAATTTCAGTTGTAAATAAAAAAATATTAAAATCATTTGTGTACATGGAAGTACACAAGTATTTACATACTTGCGAATTATTTTAAATAATTTAAGTATTTGGTTCTTTATGAACTGTTATACGAAAAGATCGACAAGACTCGTACAGTCGTACGAAACTCGCTAAATATTCGCAGTTTCCTTTGTTCCTCGACAAGCGCACCTCGATAACAGTCGAGACGGCGAAAAAAAGACTCGCACAGACACGCGCGCACACTCCGGTTCCCAATATACATATAGTGGACTCATAAATATAATGGTGCAATCGCTACTCTCGGTTCTCTTATTCCGCCGACGTTAGCTTATACACGTGCACACGCTCGCCGCGGCTCATCGTCGTCGTCCCGCAAAGTCGGCATTCGCGACAATAAAAGCTATACACAGAAAGAACTCAAGAAGGCCAATCCTTCTCGTCCTTACGTTAACGCGTAATTAAAAAGCTGCACGCTACACATCGATAAGTAAGGCGAGAGGCAGCACGGCAGCAGCGGCTCTGCTCTGCCACGGGTTTTCATTCGCGAAAAAGCGAAAATAGCGAGTGCCTATATATGTATGTGCAACGCCGCGGCGCTGCAACCGAAATACCGCGCGCGCTAATCGCCGAGTTGCATCGCACATGCGCGCGCAATGCACCGATGATAGCTTCTTCGGAAGAGAGAGAGAGAGGCATCTCTTTCTCGGATTTTCCTCCATTAGGTGCAGGATACGTGCGTAAACACGCGGATCTGCGTGTTAAGAGCAATTTATTTGAAGAGTTTCGAGGGTTTTTATAAGACGGTGTTTAAGGACGTTCACGGAAAAATCAATTATAGACTAATTTTATTGAAATTGAACATAAACATTCTCTATGACCTGGTTTATGCATAGCCATTTTTCAAAATTGGACTACCGGACCTAAATTTTGAGATATAGAAGTCAGAAGTTGCGGCTTTTAACACAGGATTCCTATACTGAGCCGTTTTTACACGATGTTTTTTAAACTTTGCAGTGTCAATTATATACAGATTTTTACCAAAAACTAGTATGTCATTCAATACTTAAAAAGGAATAGATACACATAAAAATTATCAGGGCTTGCGGTACTAATTTCAAAGATACTGCAATTCAAAGATATGTAATAATGTTACAAGTATATCTACATTGTGGTACAGTCTGTACAAAAGTATACGATGAACTACGTTTTTTTTTATATTTATATGAATTTTACACTGTTTATTATTATTTTAGTATTTTGTAGTACATAATTAATAGATTTTATTAACAATTATGCAATTTAACGATGACTTGTAAAGAGAATCAAACTTTTTGGTCGTACGGCTCCTTGAACGTCCTTAAGGGCGCGCGCATCGCTTATAGATTCGATCTATCTATTTCTCTTTGCTTTGTTTGTGGATCGATTAGCGCTTATGTATCGAAAGTTCATTTCGCCTCTTTTCGTGTTTATATATCGATTTAGTTCGAGGATCTTGTATAGCACACGCGGTGTACGCAAGCATTTTCAGATTTTTCGCATGAAATGTATGTCAAGTAACATAGTGTGTGTGTGTGTGTGTGTGTGCGTGTGTGTACGGTATACACATCCTTTCTCCGTTGACCGTGATTCGCATTTTCTATACAGCCCCGCAGCCGATCGACAAAAGAATGTGGCGCGAATTGAATCCGCGCGGGCAAGTACAGGATCGAGCAACATATATTCGTCTTATCGTTGTAATTTCAACGCATTCATTTAAAATGTACAATACTTTCAAATATACGCACACGCGAGGCTCGATCATTTAATATTTTAACGTCTGCACTTTTGCGTACGTGCATATACTTCTCACTCGTTTACTCTCAAAGTCAAGACTCAGCTATCGGCTGTTGCGGCTACATAAGCAGCAGGGGTCGCGAGCGCGCGAGGATTTGATCCGATCTTTCTTGAATTTTAATTACCCTACTGTACACGAGTGTAAGCCATGCGCGATGAAAAATACATTTCCACGTGTATAGGCTCGCACGATGCTTAAGCCCCGTAATGGGAAATCTATGCCAGTGTACGGTTGGGAAAACCAGCGCGTATATAAGATTAATTTATGTAATTTCGAGGATATAGCGCAGTTGCGCGCACACACATACACATTATGCGGGAGAATTCGCCAGCTGATTGAAGCTTTAAATTCGTGATTAATTCGGTGTTGAGTTGCACCGCACGGCGAAGCTCACGAGTTATTATACGTTTTATTTGACGTGAGAAATTCCCGCGTTAATGCTGCACACTGATCCGATCGGGTGTGCTGCGGATTCCTTGGGAGCTGCGCCGAGCTGCGCTGTGCAATTATGCACGCGGCTGGACACGGGCCTTGGCCAATTCATTAAACCTCTTGTTTTTGTGAGAGCGCGAAAAGTCTGTATCTGGAGAAGTATATGGCTGGAATTGGAGTGTGGGTGAACGGCGATGTTTATTTAATAAGCCCCACTTTTACTTGGATTAATTCCCTACGAGTTTGTTTTATATAGCATTTGAATGTAAATTTTGCGAATATATACATGTGATTTTAACATTAAATTACAAAATATATAAACGTATCGAAAATTGTTTGGCTCTTGCACTAACGTTAAACATGTAAGCGCAAACATTGTATATGTTATAAATATTATATTTGAACTTTTTGCAAATTTCCAATACGCATTCAAGAGAGAACGTGCCTGCGCAAAGTGGGAGAATAAATTTATGTAAATTAGATAGTAGAGAGTTAAAAGTGCATCGATACAAAAAACGAGCTATAAGAATAATTTTCGAAACTATTATACACGGCTACGAAAGTCTGAACTCCGAACGTCCCGACCTTTACGATGCATTCGAGCACAGCCAAGCGCTTTTGTGCGCAGACTGATGACTGTGATTTTCTCGCGTGATATTTAACGCTCTCGTATACGATTTACGATAAAATGTATATTGCCCGTGGAGAGTATCTTTACACCTACACTCGGTCTTAAAGCGCCGCTTCGGAGATTGTTACATAACGTCAAAAGACGTCGGGCATAATCCGACGTAAATCAACAGTATTAAAATGTGTGATGGGAATCTTTCAGGCTTAGTTCGAGCTTGATTATAATTTTCGTGTTTTTATTCCAACTCAATGAATTAGGTTTCTAATTGGCATGATAACAGATTACTTAATGATCCATCGCTAAGCTTTATTAACTTTGAATAATATTTTGTTTTAAATTGATGCATCTTATAAATATCTGCACGTGCTTCAACGTATAATGAATAATTCGGAGAGATTCTGGTTTTGGACGCATGTCAAAACTTTAGAGATCGAAAATATATATTATGAAATCTAAGAAAAATGTTGGTTCGAACGTTGTATGTTCTTATTTATGAATTTTATTTAAAGATTCATTGTTTCATATATATATAGTCGAATCAATATTAACGTCACCCATTCAATAATAAATTATTTTATAAGTATCAGTATCATGCTTGAATCTATATATATAGTTGAAAATTGCACCGGTTGAAAATTTCCAATATAGGAGCGTCGCAAGTAACGTTTAATGATTTTATTAAATATTCTTATTATTATATCCAACGTAAGCATTTGGATGAAAAGAAAAAAAAGAACTTCTCATTACTGAAAGTTGATATAAATGGCATCGCAAGGAGAGTAAATATATTGACCGCGGGTTAATGATTAAAACCGTTTCTTTTTATCAGGTATATCCTTCGACAGATGAGAGAAGAGTTCCCAACCATTATGGCTGACGTTCACTATCGGGTACTTAAGAAGAAATGGTCTAACTTATTGCAGCAATATAAAGTAAGCATGTACCTTCTAATTATAGATATATACTGAGACTTTAAAGTCGGAGCTTCTTGTATGGGAAAGGGGGGGGGGTGCATATTTCTGCTGTCCTTTCCATAATGAGATGATTACTTGGCGAAATAAGCCAAGCCAGCGCGTAATAACAGTTTATCGCGTATTATTTAAGCGATTGAAATAAGTGCTTTAAAAAATAAATTAGCGGGACAATATTTTTGAGCTTATTAATTACACACTCACACATATATACGCAATGCATGCCAGTTTATTTTAATTCGGGAGTATATTTTTCAATTTAATTAAAGCTAATGATTTCTATTTAATAGAGCATTAAGCAATGCGGTGCATGTAAGGCATTAATCTGCTAATTTTATTTAATAACATAAAATGTGAAAGTCCGGAGGGGAAAGCAATGGCTAATTCTTAATTGATAATTAATTTTTCCTGCTTTACGACTTATAAAACTTTGTATATTACACGACGATGAAGTAATTGATTATAAACACTTAATTTAAATATTTGGAAAATGCAGCTGCACTTAATCCGATGAAAATGCAAAAATTCTCGCGTTCGCACAGTTAAAGCAATTTCAGAGATGGGTTAATGGCAGCAAGTATATACTATTAAGCTGTGGTCAACTTCGACTTTGAGTTTAAGAGGCTCGTTAAATTTAAGCGTGCATTAAAAACGTAAAAATCTCTCTCTCTCTCTCTCTCTCTCGCATTGCTAAGCATGACGCAAATTACTCCGGTACATTGTAACCGTTTGAACGTATGGGCTTATCTACGGCGCGTATAATGCATTTGTTCTGATTCTCTTCAGACTTTCACAAATAATTTTGATCGCCTTTACGTAAAGAAATTTTATCACTTATACTTTATAAATAGGCAAGAGTAAAATGTTTGTAAAGCGCTGGGTCATAAATCGATCAAAGTACAAAGAAACGGTTAAAATAATCGCGGCGCCGCCTTATTATTTACATAAGTCAAACTATCCGTTTTATTAAAACGATTTTAATGCGCTTTTGCAATAAGCTCTTGTAAGGAAACATTTTCGACACACAGCTATTTCGATAACTAAATCAATCTTTTTTTTTTTGCGCGATATACCGAGGCCGCGGTAAATTTTATGGGTTGCCCAATAAACAACGACCTAATTTTATTTAGGTTGGAATATCATTAAGATACTCGCTGCAAAAGCTAATTAATTTCCTACGGGTCAAACGAAAGAGCTCTAGATGAAGCGAAATTCTTATCTGATTCACGTATCACTGTGTTTTATCGATTGTTACATCTCCAACAATCTCCGAGTGCCTCGGAGCCTTAACCTCCGCGCGAGAAATCAATTCGACAATACATAAATCACACGATGGCAATGAGAAATACAGTTAATTCTTTAAACCGCTGAAGGAGCTGAAAAACCCCGTTCACGGAGACAAGAACAAAGCGGACGATATATCCTGGCCGTTCTACGCGGCGATCGACGAGGTACTCGGCAATCTGGCCACACCGAGACTGAGACGCCGCACCGGTTCCAGCAACGATCAGGAGAACCTCGACGACGACGACGACGACGACGATCTCAATCCCCAAGAGTTCCTGTGCGTGTCGGTCGAGCCGGACAACGACGACGAAGACGTAGAGGCGCTCGTCAATCCAGTGGACCTCGACTACCACCACCACCACCATCACCGCCACCACCAAGAGGAGTTGGACGACAAAGTGCCGAGCCTGCTCAGGCTCCAGTCAATCAAGCAGGGGGAGGAGAGGCGGGGGGAAACCGTCTTCGACGTCGACAGGATATCGAGAACAACCAGGTGATGAACGATCTCGATGTGTCCAATGATTGGGTAGATTTGGCTCGCTGCGAGTGTATTACAAAAAAGAGAGGCTTATAGGCGTTTGATACAGCGAAACTGCAATTCATCGCTTTAGCTGACAAATACTTGGTTCGGGCTCGCTGCGTTTTATTAATTTTTTGTGGATTAAGAATCGGTACAAAATATTAATACAGAGTTGACGTGTGATCTATATATCTTATAATATCGTTGGGAATGATTTTTGATAACGTAGATGAAATACCGCTAATGTACCTTTCTATATATACTTTGAGAAGCAGTTCCAAAAGAAACATAAATTACCTTTCTTAACTTGTCTTAATAAAATTGTGAGGGTGTATACAGTAATCAATACTCGATGAGTAAATTGATATTATATTAAACATTTTAATTTCACTTCGCAAATTCTTTAGCACTGACTATTGAAAAAACTAAATTCTAATAAACTTTAAAATATTATTTCATAAATCAAGATTCTCTAATAAAACTGATTATACATTCAGAGAAGTTTTCCTATCAGGTGTAGTTCAAATTAACTGAACCGATATACTTTCCGAGGTATCCAATTAATTGAAAATCAGAAGCGGAAAACATTTTAGTAAAGTAATTAATGAAATATCAATAATTTGAATTAAAAACGCCAGGAGTCTCTTCCAATCGCATAAAACCATACAGCACTATACTATCGTGCACTTTATAAACACGTACAAAATAAAAAATAACAAAAATGAACGCAGCAGTTCTCCCTTCGACATCTGCGCAACACATTCCCACGTGTAATGGTTCTTTTAAAAATGTATATCGCTTCACGGAAAGGGCCGAGCCGCATAACCGAAAAGCGCGCTCCGCACGAGAAACAGCTTGCAGCGCATCTCCTCCAACTATATATATGTATATATACATCGCAACCCCCATAAACAAACTCGCTCGCGTTCGCAGACGCACGCGCGCGACGATATATATACGCAACTCCTTAACTCTAATCGCGCAAGACCCCGGAACGAATGTCTTCCGGCCAAGTACGCGCCGCTCCCTCTCTCTCTCTCTCTCTCTCTCTCTCTCTTCCCCTTGCCCTCGGAGCATTTAGCGCAAACCGGTAACGATCGAGGAAAAGCCCCCTTGCATTCACTGCACACACACGCATATATATATTATACATATATAAACAACGCGCATGAATTTCCAGGCGATCGATGATGACTTCGAGGAAGCGCAGTGCCCCAACGACTACCACCACCACCACCGACAACAACAGCAGCAGCAGCAGCAGCAGCAGCAGCTTATTGTCACGTCTGCCACGCGCCACCGAGCTCACGATAAGGCCGATTCGAAGGACCGGGCCAACCATGTGTCCCCCCATGCCGCCAATTGACGCCGGGACTCGAGTCCCCCCACTGGAACCGATCGTCGGTCTCAACGGCGAGGCGAGCCGAGCTCTGGATATACTGCGAGCAGAGGAAGAGGAGGAGGACGAGGTCGAGGAGGAAAATTCTCGACCGAGAAAGAGTGGCAGGAGGAATGAGAGTAGCGGCAGCGCTGCGGATGGGGAGAACTGCAGCAGCGAGATGGGTAGGCTCGAGAGGAGGTTCGTCGAGTTTTTCGAGTACACCAAACGCAGGGACGAGGAGAACAGGAGTATACTGATGAGGATGCTTAAGGCCATCGAGGATATTAGAAATTCTGTTGGCTGATGTGCAGCCCTCCTCCTTGTTACCTGACTTCTCTCTCTCTCTCTCTCTCTCTCTCTCCCTCTCTTTTTCTCTCTTTTTTTAGCTTCGTTCCAAGAGAGAGATAGAGTAGGAGGAGGGACGAGGAGAGAAAGCAAGAGGGTTGCTCCAGCGAGGAGGATGCATTGTTAGATTCGCTGCGAAGAAAATATGTCGAGTTGTTATGGTTAAGATCGCGAGGTGCTGTTATACGACGATGTAGATGAACGATATCTTTTTTTTTATGGGTTGTAATTGCGATTGTGTGCGACTAGTTCTTATCTGTAATAAATTTGAAATATTAAGGAGCATAATGTACGAAAACATTTCAATTTTATAATGCGCGATTTAATGGCCCGAATAAGACTATATCATAATATTAAATGAATTATAACTTTTTAATTGTATAAAATATAAATTAAGAAAGTTTGACTTATGATCAATTGTTGTTCTTAAAAAGTGCTATTATAGAAGAAACGTTGTGGAAAATGTTCGTTACCTACAAAAAAAAAGTACAGCTCATGATAATCGATAAGTTATTTTTTATTTAATAGTTTATCTACCAAAAAAGATATACCTAAGACAATTAACAATATCGATTAATATGACATTTGTTGTGGAAAGCTAAGCGTTCGAAGTCAGCTTAAAATAAGGCTCATCTATTTGTATTTACCAAATATTTATATACCGCACAAAGAAAATTTGAGAAATCCAAAACTTTGCTTTAAGCTGATTTCAAATGCGTTAGTTTTTGCAATCTACGTCAAACAATCCTACTATAAATAATTATACAAAATCTGAGTATGAAGTTGTGATAAATTTTAACGTTGTCAACACAAATGTAAATCTTAAAATTCCTCGATATTTATTTAACTAAGTACTTCTATGACGACAGTAAATAGCTTGTAATAGTTAAATAACTCTCAGGAACTAATTTTGTTCAGTAATTGTTATACAAAGCTTAAATGTATAATTAAAAAGACGAATTAATAACATTCAACTTTTTGTATACAAATGTAAGTTCCATTTTGTTTAATTGTCAATTAAATGGCATTATACTTTACAAGCTGTATTGATATAGTATTAATATCATTAGCTTCCTAAAATAGTGTCTATATTTTTAATATTATTTTTTATTCTTACAAAATAAACATTCACCTATTCTGCGATAAGTTTTATTTGCGAATTATATTATTTTTTGTAATATCCTCAAAATAATAAAAATTGTGATTCGTAAGAAAGGTTCCCTGTTTCTTTATTAAATAAATTACGCAATCGATCGAATGATGAAATATCGAATTTTTCATAAAAGTAGTTTTTGTTAATACACCTGAAAGGTTTCTGATTAAATAAAACTGTTGCTATCAAGTTATCAAATGTTGAAGTGACACTAATACCACTTCCCACATCCGTTATACGTATCTCAGACACACAGAGACTCGCCGCTGGCGCGAAAATCCAACATGAATATCGTTCTGGTGGCCTATAACAGTTTAAAAAGTAGTCGCCTAGAGCCAGAAACCGATCCAATCTTCTCTCCTACTATTAGCAGAAAACAAAGCCAAGCTTGGAGTACATAGACCCGGCCAGATCTCGCTCGAAAATGCATACACACATATACAAAAGAAGCAGCGTACCGCCCGGGCGATATCATCTCTAAAGGAAGTTAAAGCCGGTGCCAAACGACCCCCAGCCTACTTCAGTGACTCGAGAATGATCCTCGAATGGATTTTTCGAGAGCCAATACCGTTCGCGTAAGTACACTCGTAGGAAAATAGGGTAGAAGGAGGGAACAGCCACCACCGCCGCCAGTAGTAGCTGAACTCGAGAATCCTCTCCCCTCGGTTCTTTTCGGTCTCACCCCGCGACGCAACGGCAACGACAGCCTCGACAACAGCAGCAGCGGCTCGGTATTTTCTTTCTACTCCGGTGCAGGAGGAGGAAGCCCGTTTTCAACTTGCACCGAGAAATCGGATACCGCTCTTCGGGATTCACCGGCGGCGCAGGCTCGTCTTCTCTCTCTCTCTCTCTCTCTTTTCTCCTTATAGCGGGGCCAACGTACGCGTACTCGGACTTCGCGTTACCGGAAGTATAAGTGCATCGTGTATAATAGTCTCGAGACAACGTGACACGCGGCCCCCTCAAAGAGAGCGTGTCCTAGTGCTGCTGCCGCTGCGACACGAGAGCCAGGATTGATCTCTCTTTTGTGCCTTGGCAAACGTAGGTATAGAGGAAGAAAGTTGACGGAAGGCGATGCGCTCGTGTGTATTTATGCTCACTTACCAGGCGAAACATAATGGATTGTAATGGGTATCGAAATAATTTCTACTATGGGGGTGGAATCGAATTACCGCGACTGCGATCGATCAAAGACCACATGGGTTTTCAGTTACATTGGCGAGTTTCGTTGATATGACCGTTACCGCGCGACGATGTTGAAATTTCGCAGTTGCGAAGCTTACTCGCGTATATGAATAAACTTGATATTGGAACAATTTCACAAACATATAGCGAAGGAATTTGTAATAAAGCGATGATCACTTGTTTGCCTGCGCTCACGTACACACACATACACGCGGACGCAAGCACACACACTTTCGCGCTAAAACTCAAGCAAATATTTGGCCAAATTTGCCTAGATTACACATTTGCAAGCCAATGCTAATATGCGGTGGGGCAAAGGCAAGTCTTTATTAAGAATGTCAAACATTTGCGTGACTTGAAGTACGCGATGGTGCCAGGCAAAAATATTGATAATGTTATACTATACGACTTCTTGAGTTATTAACGGGCGACGGGAGACCAAGACGCGATCCGATATCACCCGTATATATTCGGGCCAAATTCTCGATATGAATCATATCATATTGATATAGCTGAATGTTCCATTTAAATATACTTCTCGAGTGGTCCAAATATGGACTTATTATGACCACAGAATTATTAAAAGGGATGTTCGTCGATCACGGATGAGTATTGTACATATGCAATGAAAATAAAAGAAAAGAAAACTTGAACAAAGTATTTAATTATCCGCACAATCGTTTCGCAACATTAATTGCTTAATTGACGGCAAGAGACAACGCAATTACATTTATTCCAATTCAAGCATTAATTATACTAAATAAAGAAAGGAGCAAGAGGTTGGCCAGTCGAGCAACAAAAAAAATTGTGAAATTTGACACCAGCATCCATTAAAATTTATAGTAAGATGAAACTGTCAAACCGTCGTAATGAGTCGTATTAATTCACGCGACACGGAATAAAAGAAAAGGAGAAAATAAAGAAGCGCGGCGTCCATTCATAGCCGCGCGCGCGTGCGCAGCACACAAATTAGCCTAAACGAATCTAAAGACCCCCTAATAACAAACGCCGAGAGCGTCAAAACTGTGTCGTATATATACCATGGCATAAATATCCCACGTCGTCCCGTCAACCTTGAAAACTATAAGCGGTTCCTGGCTACGCCGCCTCTATACACACACACACACACACATATATATATCCATAGATCTTAAATAGCCATTAATTCGGCCCGAGTCTCATAAAGGGAAACAGTAGAAATACCACGGCGACAGACTTTCATTCAAAGTATATACCATCGCATTTGTAGGCAGCTCCCAATCTCCCGGTGTGTGTAAATGTTGTTCTTACTGGACCAAGGGGGAAGGGAGAGCACAAGAGGCCGAAATGCACGTGGCTCGCATCGGCCAGCGGCGAGTATACTGACCCGCCGTGGCTCTGACCCTTTCTCTCTCTCTCTCTCTCTCCCTCTCTCTCTCTTTTTCTCTCGCAGCAAGTAAGTGCAGTACAACTGATGATTAACTCCAACAGAGGCCCAGTCGACCAGAGTGTATTATATATATATTGTAGCGAGTGGATACGCGAGTGCAATTTTTTCTCAACTGGCTTAATTACGCTTTTTCGCGGTGCTTCGTACAGACCGTGTAATCGAAGCGACGTTACAAGCGGTGCGAGATTGCACGGCGGACTTCAGATGGACTACATTTTCAACTTCTTTTGGGAAACGATTGCTTTTCCATGTGCAGTGTCATTCTATAAACAGCCGATCGAGTT
Source organism: Megastigmus dorsalis (assembly GCA_900490025.1). Classification (NCBI taxonomy): domain Eukaryota; kingdom Metazoa; phylum Arthropoda; class Insecta; order Hymenoptera; family Megastigmidae; genus Megastigmus; species Megastigmus dorsalis. The sequence continues at coordinate 141,895 of UELU01144976.1, forward strand.
GATTTTAATGCTTTAACAGCTTTCTCTATATTATATAGTATAATAATTTTTGTACAGTTCCCAACAATAACACACTCGTTTAACCGACTGAATTTTTCATATACTTCTCGACAATGCATGCTTGCGCGTTACACATGCTCGAAAGCTCGACATTCTTCACATATCGCGATGTAAAAATGAAAAAGAGTCAGCCAGCTCCCCTTACCGCATTAGGATGCATACCCAGGAGCTCCATCAAGCGTCGAAATTGGCATTCAAAATTAACTCGCGTCCTATATCTATATATGTGTGCGGTATACATAGGCATACGTTATAGCTCCGAGTTGAATGCCAATTCCCGTTGTTCCGGTAGATGATGGCCCCTCTGGGTGTTCGTTAAGCTTTCGAATTTTTCAAAGAAATCGCATCTATTATAACCGATTTATTCATACATATCTGTCGGCAAAAAATACCTCGGAAAATATCTATACATGTGAACCGCTTATAATAATAGTAGCTTCTAACCTTCTGTGCAAAATATTTTGAAACTATAGTACAAACAAAAAACGAACAATCCGCTTGCCAATGTGTTCATTCACTCCCACACCCATGCCCCATTAAGAAATGCAGCAATCATCGGTAAGCGCAAGTGCATATTTCCCAATCCAACGACGCAATTGTTCAAAGTGAGCTGTGGCCTCCTCCAAGACAGTAACAACAATTTGAAAGAATAGTCGGGCGGGGGGAGTCGCTATTGGGCTAATAAAATTTTTTAATTGACACTCTCGATCAAGCGCTTCGTCTCTGCCTCGCCTCTGCACGTACGTTGTAGGCGCACACAGAGGGAGACTCACGCGAAAGGAGAGTACGTGGGCTTGCGTCATCGGGTTTCGCCTCGAGCGATTCTCTCTCCCTCTCGCATAAGAGCCTGCACGTTGTAGCCCATTACACGAGCCGAGAGCGCGCGTCGCGATATTTGATATAGATATCGTGAATTATGAAGCCGAGAGAGAGAGAGAGAGAGGACGAGCAAAGCGGGCGGCTCTCGCCAGACAGAGAGAGAGAGAGAGAGAGAGAGAGAGCGTTCGATAACGCGCCGCGACGGCTTCGATGATCCCGTGAGAGAATAATACGAAGCCGGATTCTCGTCGTCGATGCGATGTGCGCGCGGCGGCGGCGGCGGCGGCCCCTTTTGTTTCCCTTCTCTCCCCTTCAACCCTTACCCTACGATGATGATCGCTCTAAAATAATAACCTACGGGGGGTAGGAGTTTGAGGAGCGAGTCGCGCGACGCGAATGTTGACCTTCGTCGGCTCTCTTGTCAAGGAAGATTCAAATTTCGCCAGAGAGAGAGAGAGAGAGAGAGAGAGAGAGAGAAAGTTCGAGAGGTGTGCAGAGGAGCTGCGGAGGCCGCGATAGCGCTGCGGCGCAGAGGCTGCGCGCAGTCCAAGTTTTCGCCCGGGCGCGGAAGTTTCTGTTTAACTTTTTCGAAACGGAAAGCTGATGCCGGGCATGGAGCAGGACAAAGAGAGAAGGAAGAGCGAGTGCAGCGGAGAACGGGAAGAGATTGAAAGTTTGGCGCGGGATTCCTCGCGCGAGAACGCCGAGTTGAGCGGAGCAGCGGCCGAGGGGGGAATTTGGAAAACGAGAGTCCTCCCTGTGGCAAACGAGTTTGGTTTACTTTGGGCTTTAGTTTGGGGGATTTACGCCTCTTGGTTCGGCGGCTACGAGAGTGCGGCTCGCGCTGAAAAAGCGAACGACTTATCCGCTCGCGCAACCAAATGACTGCTGGAATCGACTTTGAGGTGTTGTCTGCGCCTACCCTTCAACTAAACGTATCTCAACTGTAGATACTTGGACTTTGATTATTTTCCATGATAAGAGTATAAGTTGAGTTGCATTTACTTTATATATATATCCTGTTAAGTACATGCGTTTGGGAAATGGGATACTTGGTTCTGGAGAACATTCGCGAAGCGTTAAAAGTATATTCCACATTTACGTGTATTTCTTAACGGTTAAGAATCGTCATTAATAGCTTTATGAATATTTAGATTTTTCTTCGAATTACGTAAAAGGAGCTATGATACCTATATAACATCCGCTAGTACGCAGCTTTTGCAAATTTATTCGTTGTAAAAATATAAAGAAAAAGTTTCTCTCGACGGTCGGGCAAGATAGGAAAACGCATCAATTATAGGAATGTTTTTACTCCGGCACTCTCAATTTGAATTAATAATAGCTCTATAGTAGACAGTTCCTGGCTACAGTTCAGTCCTAAGCGTAACCAAGAATACATATATAAAAGGTATACATATATTTTCATCAATTATTGACAGGTTAAAAGGCCTATATTTCCTTCGATTCAAGTATACGCGTATACGCATAAATTCTTTATTTCGGTTGAAAAATGAATCGCGGCATACGCGATCCAGCCCTTATTTATCTTGAGATAATCGATGCAGAAGCGCCTTCGTTTCTCCAAAAACATGCTGTAGACGCAATCGCGTAACGACAACTGCACGTGTCTCTCGACTTAACTAAAAGAAGCACATAAACCTTCATGGAGGGGAAAGAAAAAGCAAAGAAACAGTGGAAAATCACGCGAGCAAGAAGTCCCGACGAGCGCCTATACCTGCGCAGACAATAAACAAATTTGAATAATGTAAATGGCGCGCGAGCGCTTATACGAAATCAGGCCACTGCACGAGGCGCTATATATACGAAATGCCTGGCTGTTGGTCTATAAGCCGCGCAGCGCACACGGACGCACGCGACCGAACAAAAATTCCACCTTTGTTTATGAAAGCCGCGCCGCGTATAGACGCGGGGGGATAGATCGGTAGAACGGAACGCATGCAAACATGTGGCGGGTGAAAGGGTTTCTCTCGCTGCTGCTAACACCGGACTAGATAATCTATGCGGGGAGCGCGAAAAATCGATAATTATTCGCGAGCGATATTTCGGTCGAGCTGAGCGCGCGAGCGAGCGATCGGTTATACACGTGCGCACCGAGTCAGGCAACACCTATACCTGCACCAATGCTCCCGAGCTCACTCATTTTAGATATACACGCGAGTATATAGACAGCGAATAATAATTGCGCTCGATTGCCGTAATTTATTTGGGTTCTATTGACAGAATCAATGTTCTCGCATTGCGAAATAAGCGCGTCAACGTAATACAGCGTTCGCGCGATGTGGCTTGCAGGATTCATTGAACTATCGCGCCCGCGGATATATAGACGAGGGGGGCCGCGAATCGATTTTGTTTCTTTCTCCAGCCTTTAAATATATATATTCAGCGTTTATATTTGGCGAGCTGCGGTACGCACAAACGGCATGGGAAGCGTTAAGAATATATTTGAAATCGATATAATTGTTGCCGCGGAAAGATATAACAATGCGGGGGAACGACGGAACGTATAATAAAGCATTGGATTTACTGTGTAGAGCGATTTATGCATCGTTGGGTACCGGTCAGTTGTAAATAATGAAAGTTTATTAAATAATGCCGTGTGAGGCAGCGAGATGATTTATCGATGTGTTGCTCGGGAAAAAAAATCAATTCTGATTCTAATGTAAAAACTACCGTTAACATTTTTATTGGCATCAAATAAACTACGAGAGCTTGCTTTATTGCTGATATTTTTAAAGGAATAACAATAATTTTAATATAAATTTAATGACATTTTGCGAGGGGAATGAATTTATCTGTTTTCTATACACATCGATAATTTATTACTGACTTTAAGAAAAACAAAATTTATCAATTTTAAACTAATCAAACATTTCTATGCTTGATAGCATGAACCGGATTTACAGATGATTTAATATCTACCCTATAAATTTTCTTTTTGCCACATTGAACTTTTATGAAATTCATCAGTTTAACACATTTTACTAGCGCTAAAAATGAATTTCAAAAAAATTACTTCGACTTATTCAACGTACAAGTGCATTTGATTTCGTTAATAGAATCATTTAACAAAGTTATGAACAGAAATATCAATGGACGTACATTTAAATGCAAAATTTTAGTGAAATTTCACATGCTAAATGCACTGCAACTACGTTACGTTGTACGTGTTTTAAATGAATGATAATATATAACCCAGTTCATGCATGCAGTTCATGCACATATAACTTTTAAAAAAAGGGATTCCATTGAATCGCATCTACAGGTATATACAAATATCCCTTTATCAATCCTGTAATTTGTAATATATGATCAGACACACTCTCACCCAAAAACAAGCTTCACGGAATAAAATAAGATATAACTCGGCGACACTCGGCTTACACCCCCGTCGCAATAGTCCAACCTGGGGGGAAAAAAACGCGTTATTCAATCGATCCACCGCCGGAGCGAGTCACGCACATTTCTTTTCCACCTGAATTTTCTCTTAATGCATCAACTATATACAGCGGTCGCGCGTATATACGCCGCAGAGAGAAAAGAGGCGCGTCTATCAATTACGTCACGGCGCTCGTCCAACCATACACTTCTCTCGTGGGCAGCAGCAGCGGCGGCGGCAGCGATAAGAGTGCGTCCGTATAGCGCGAGAGGCGATCTCCGGTTCCATTAACCTTCCGCCGGCGGTGCATTGTCACGTCTCTCTCGCGCTCGCCGCGAAGCTGCTGCTGCTGCTGCCGGACGAACCGAGACAGATAGCCAAGCTCTTTCTCTCGCTCTCTCTCTCTCCTCGCTTTCTTGCATTCGACTCTCCAGCCCACGTCCTTTTCTTTTTTCCTCAAAGCCCGCGCTGTCGATCGTTCTACGCTTTCATTCTTGAAATCCTGTTCGAGATTGAATGGACGCCTCGATAAAATTAAACGAGGAGGGTGGAGAGGTTCTTCTTCTTCTTCGTCGTCCACGTCCTGCGCTTTTTTGGTCCTTTTTTTATTAAGTAGGGAGGATTAGTCATGGAGTGGCGGGTTTTTAGATGATGGGAAACGGGAGGAGGGAATTGGACCGAGACGTTGTTGCTTATTAAGTGGGCTGGTGGATGTCGCGATCGCTCGTGCGCACTGATATGCTATCTTCTTTTTTCTCTGCAGAAAATTGCTATTCTCGTTAATCCATATGACTTTTGTCAATGGCTTTTTAAAATTATGATAATATCGACCTTAATACGAAGAACGCATCAATGACAACTATTGATATAAGAAATAATAAAAAAAAATAGCTAAACCTTTACAGGTGCGATTTCGCAGCGATTGGTATTGCAAAATCCATTTAACAATGTAAAATTCTCGATTCGCGATCAAAAAGGCAGACAATAATCAAGATTACAATAGTCGCAGAAATCAGCAAAAGGGTTTTTCCACGCCGACAAAAACCGTTGGCTCAATTAAAGCACGCACCGCACCGAAACGAATTCCAAGACATGCATCGTGCGCGCGCGTCCCGGGGCTCGAAATTGTCAAAATTAAAAAGGCCTGATGCGCACCTTTAAATCAAGCGGCATTCCGAGCTCGTCAAACGGCCAAAAACAAAAAGGAAGGAGAGAGAGGGAGAGAGAGAGAGGAGGGGAGGGGGGGGGCAGACGCGATTCCACTGACTTGACGTTCGTCGAAAGCAAGTATTTACAGGTCTCGAGAAGCCGCACTGCAAGTTGCGCCGCGAGTTGCGTGCTGGCGTGCCAAAACAGCAGCAGCAGCAGCAGCAGCAGCATCGATCGGGGGTCCAGTGAAAAACAAAGTCGAAATTCTCTCGGGGGCCACTCTAGTCTCTCCATCTCTCTCTCTCTCTCTCTCTCTTTCTCTCTTCGCAGTCGGAATAACGACTTACGCATTCATCTCGCGATCTCCCGACTATTTTTTTTCTCTCTTTCACTCGCTCTCTCGTGCACCGCGTCGCAGCAAAAGCATCAGCACAGCTGTGCGCACACCGCGGGCGAGTTGCGCCACGCCAGCGGATAATATGCGCGCGTATCTCTCGAAAAGGATAGACTCGAACAAGAGTTTCAAAAATTGTTTTAGGACACACCGCTTACGTGCCAAAAAGCTGTGGCACGGGAAAAACAAAAATGAGCTGCGGCCCTGTGTGTTTGCTTCGACTGATCTCCTTTACATACTATATACTTTCTTTTCAATTGGACGAGTCTCGATAGAAGTGGGTTTCAAAGTTGAATCATCGGAAATTGTTTTTAATTATGCGCATGGCCAAGCTGCAATTAGTTTTTAAAGCTGAAATGAACAAATTAATCGGATGTGTATAGAGTATTTTATACCAACGGCGAACTCGTTCGAGTGCACGGTTAAAAATAAATGTACAAAGAATAAACAATTTACTGTGCACATAAGCGCAACATCGTAAAAAGGATCAATTAAGCATGTATGAGACTTTAAAGCTGAAGCTCGCGGCATTTCGCAAACCTCATCATTCGGCGTAATAAACCTCTTAATTGCGACATTGTCCAAGGGCGATAATTCAGTTGCCCCATCAAGCGTAGCTTAAGCACATGCACGCAGCGACGGCAGCAGCAGCAGCGGCGGCGGCAGCATCATCATCATCATCATCATCGCCAGCGGCTAATTTTCCTCTCTTCTTCGCAGCGTTTTTCGCAAAGAGCCGCGCGCGCACGCGGTAAAGAGAGAACTCAACGAACCCCGTTACATTATATTATATATACAAGTCCGCAGCCTCTACATATTCCTCCTTGGAGAATACACTTCCTCTGCAGTTCAAAAGAAGCCTAATGCACAAATACACACGCGCAGACACGCAGACACGCACACATAGGAGGCGCTGCACCCACATGTGCATAATACACGGGGACACGCGACATCCCGACGTTCCTCTCTAACTATATGCGAGGCTATACGCTGCTCGCCTTTCTCCGCGCCTTTAATATTACTCACGCTGTTTAGTGGCGGACTACCACGGCGGCAGCGGCGGCACCGCGAGCAGTATAATTAATTTGCGCACCGAGCTGCCAGTATATACGCGACTCGCAATGAAAGAGAGAGGGAGAGATGCTCGCGAGCTGGGCGATAATGCGCTCCCGAGAGAAAGAGAGAAGCCACGAGAGTAGAGTCGACGCCAAGAGGTTATCTGCTGCAGTCTCTCTCTCTCTCTCTCTCGCACTGGCGAGAGGCGCGCAGCGTGCGGCGACACCGGCCCGTCTTTGAGAGATTTATGTTTCACGAAGATTAGTGCTGCTGCTGCTGCTGCTGCTGTTGCATCGCCGACGAGCTACAATGTCGATGATAAGTGCATGCGCGTGTGTGTGTGTG